>OX183136.1:13725332-13926276 GCA_945261195.1 Cryptosula pallasiana | reverse complement strand
TTAAGCAAAATTTGATGTTCATAAATAGTTTTGAGTAGCCAAACTACTTGTGCAGATTTAGTACTTTGTAGGAGAAAGAGGCCACTAGGCTTTGGTTTAATGGATAGTTTTAACATTTACTGTCTTTGATCTCTTTTTGCAATACTTGTTACAGTGTTTTCAAAGTCAAGGTCAACCATGAGATTCGACAATCAATATTGTCCCGTTTGTCTCTTATCTTGCCATGTTTCCCGAAATACTTACTGTCACCATCGATCTGTATAACAAGAAACAAGAGTTGATATCTACACATCTCACCATAATCACTCACTAACAATTACCAAGATTTGGAAGTGGAAAAAGATGTTTTAGTTCATCTCCAGTCAACATGATATTTCTATATTCTTTATTTCCACAATCAAATCCTTTGGTGAATCTACAGAATGTAAATGCTATAGCATGTTGTGTCATGGGGTTGTCTTCTCCACTCCACTTGTGTAGACTTCCTCTACAAAATGTACACTTTACTCTGTCTTCAATACCTAAAACATATAAATACAACATGTTATTCCCTTTCTGCAGATATTTAATCTATGCAGACCATCTATTGTTTACAGCATGATTGAGTTGTTTAGTAATTAACTTTGTTCTCCTTTCTCTCCCATTTTTTTATGGTTCCACATCTTCCATTTCAAACTAGACCTGCAGCTCCGTCAGCATTTCGGAATGCTCACATCAACCTTTCTGCTAAGGAGCTACATTTCTTTTCAGAAGCCACCGCCTGCAGCTGGCACATTCGAGCAAAGTGAATGTGCCATCTTTGTTTCACCCATCTCTTTATAACAACCCTATCGCCAAACTTAAGAGTTTCCCCATCCTACCCTTGATTTGTCACCACCGGCACTGAAAGCAACCACGGTCAGCCCCATGACAATGGCCATCTACAGTGTTCAATAAATCAAAACTTCAAAAGTCATTCAATTCCAAAGTTACAAGGAACATTTGGTCGAGTTATAATTATACTAGAAATTAACTGTCACAAAAGAGACTGGAAAAAGCGGCCCCTGAAAGTCACAAGCCCATGGAAATAGAAAGAAGCCGTTATGGTTGGTGAATAGTAAGCCAGTGCTTTAGGGCGACAAACCGATACTGTTTAGAGAAAATACATTCTCTGATATACAAAATATTGAAGTCATTTATCAAAAACACTAATCTGTAGACTACTTACCTATTATTACTATGTTAATTGTTGAGGTTTTAGAAAAAGTGGAAATAGAATTGAGGATTTAAACATAGAATGGGAAGTCAGTTAGAGAATGGGAAGTCAGAGATTAAATAGATGTGGCACTACTGTTAATAAGTCTGTATTCATACACTCTTTTATTTAACTAAATTTTTTCGGTTGTAGAGTAGACGATCAAATTTTGCAACTGAACAAGTATTTACAAGCCCTGGGTTGATACTCCTTCAAATATATCCATCTAGCTAGGTCAAAATTTTTTACTAAATGTTTTGGTTGTAAAATAGATGTTCAAATTTTGAAAGTGAACAAGTATTTACAAGCCCTGGGTTGATACTCCTTCAAATATATCCACCTAGTTAGGTCAAAACTTACAAAATGTATCCTATTCACTTGGATGTCAGTCCAACTCACACCCTTTAAACACTTGATGAGCCATGGTGCACTGTAAGATGTTAGCATGAGTTATGAACATAATAAATACTCCACGTGTATCTGACTGTGTTTAAATATGCAACTGCATGCAAATTTAGTATGTGTCCAGGAATTGAAAATACCTTACAACAATGAGTGTAGTATGTAACATGTAATCCTTGGTTCATTGGGAAAAATACCACCCTAAAGTAGCAAATACACTATATGCGTGTACCTTGCACAAAAACACCTCCTAAAACTGGTTTTTTGGACCAAGCCTCATGGAACATTTTACGGGAAGTAACAGCCCTGGGTTTTCAAGCTTGTAAGACACTCCAAACAATAGTTGTAAGTCTAACTAACTAACAAAAAAAGTGGATAAAACCATGCTTTGTTCACACTTTTTAGATGAAATAGAATTACTCTTTTTTTTAAAAAGAACCAAGTCCACATGTTATATTGTTATAGTGTAAATGCAGAGCTTTTGTTAATAGCTATATTATTCAAGCATTCACTATAGCAGTTATTAATGTGCACAATACTTCTTACCTTGTAATTATGTTTGTAGGTAGAAGTCAGTATCGTCTAGACTGTTACTTGTTCTGCTGTGACATCAGAGGGACACGTCTGTCTTCTGTTGTAGCCAAGCCAAGAGTGATCTTCACTGATTCAGCAATATTTTGTTCGTCAGTCTACAAGCGACCACTCAGAGGGCAGTACCTGGTAAGGGTTGGGCTGACACCATATTTGGTGTACAAATGCAGCAATGTGAACCAATCAGATATGCACTTTTGTTGCCTTATGGGTGCACGTCAAGACTGCATCAAGAGAGAATTATTGATGCTGAAATCAGGTTTAATGCTGATTTCTCATTTCCTGACACTGACCAATAATGTCCTATTATTATGCGATGAGGTCTATCTGATTGCGTATATTGCCGCTATGCTGCCTAATGGCCTATTGTTAAGTGTTACAACATTGCCTGTACAGTGCGGTACCAGCTGTGAAGTCAAAGGGGTTTCGCCCATAAACTATCTAGTTGCAGCTGGTGCACTCGCTTAATAATCGCTGGAAGCATCAATCCATCTTCTGGTAGATAGATAAATGGATTGCTAGGGGTGTACATTATTCAATTCCTATCATCATTTATTTTATAGTTAGTTAGTGTTTAGAATAATGATCTTTTCCCACAACTGTACGATGATGCAGCTAGCTTGCCTACCAACCTTCCAATACTTTATTTAGTGTTTACTGAAGACAGCGTGTCTCTTGATGTTGATTGAAATAAATAATATGTATATTTCTGTTTATAACAATATAAAAAGTGATACCGGAGATATCTAGAGCTCTAACCACAAACCAATTTAGGATAAGGTTTTTTTGTTGGAAGTGAAACAGTTTAGTATTAGGTTTTTTGGTGAAAGACTGTACCTGTATCAACTAATGTGTAATCAATAACAAAAAACAGGAGATAATTGTAATCACTTACTCTTCCTTGTAATTTATTCACTAGAATTTCAGTAAATAAACAGTCTAATATACTGAATTAATAAAAGCATACATGCTATATTTTCCATCAGCTGTATTTCTATCACAACAATAACGAATAACACAACTTCTATTTGTATTTTTTGTAAATCTGCTCCCTTAAGGCTAACATTCCTTCAGCGTCTGTTTTGCTAGATATCGCATGGAAAGATCAAAACATGATGAGAGTTGGTGATTTTTCTCGAGTGAATTTATGAGGAAAAGCAAGACTAACGATATATTATAATTAATTACTTTTTAAAAGCCTGTGAAAATGGGGTGTGAACATTACGTCGACTAAAATAATACCTAAAAAACAGCTTGCATAAAGTTTGGCCTGACCAAAAACGTGATGAAGAGTTTTAAGTTGAGTCCAAAAATATCGTAAACCGCTATAGCGGATATTCTAAAAAGTTTTGATTTTCTCATTGATAAAAAACAACGTAAGTATCTTAAACGGATATTACAGCGTTTCCAATCGGTTTTTCTTACTGAAACGCTTAGTTACTCGTAAACATTTGATAATTGCTTTCATTAATAGTAAAGCGATATAGCGGATATTCTAAAAAGTTTTGATTTTCTCGTTGATAAAAAAATATCGCAAGTGTCTTTAACGGATATTACAGCGTTTCCAATTTGTTTTCCTTACTGAATCGCTTAGTTACTCGTAAACATTTCATAATTGCTTTCATTAATACTTGTTACAAAGTAATATTGTAAATATATAATGTAGTAGATACTAAATTGACGCAAATTTCATTCATATGATTTTAAAACATAATAAAGTTTTTACCAGGAATAATAATAATAATTTATGAACAAAACTGAAAACTATTGCTATTGCATGTATGGTAAACATAACAGTTGTAAATAAATAATGTAGTATATAGATATTAAATTGATACAAATTTCATTCGAAAGATAAAAAAATGTTAACATACACTCAAATAAAGCAAGGACTCATATTTTTTATACTAAAAGACGAGTGTGTTCTGATGGAGTATCTACCAACAGTTTTTACCAGGAATAATAATAATTTATCTCTCTCTCTCTCCCTCCCTCTCTTTCCTCCCCCCCCCCCCCCTCTCTCTCCCTCTCTCTCTCTCCGAATTATGTAAAAAATTATCAAAAATTAGATGCCATAAAATATTACCTCGGCTGCTCTAATCAACGCCGTAACCCATTGCATCCACTCTGGGATGAGACCCCACAAAAAACATTTGGTAGGGAGATCTGCTCATATATTACTACTGATGGGAAACTCACAGCATCCTATATTCAGTAGCCTCAATACCAGATATAATAAATAAATATTAATGAGCAATAAAAATGGCAACGTAATGCTTACCAGAAACTTCTACTTTTCCAGGTTCCAATACAAAGGCTGTCACAGCTGGATAATCAGGCAATTTTTTAGTTGCAGTGTTAACCTATGTGTATGAGTAAATACTTTATATGCAATGCATCAGTGGACAAACAGTTTGCTATTTCAAAGCAATAAGTTTGCATGTTGTGACTGAAATAAATTGAACACAAACATTCTGTGATCTCATCATAAAAGTCATAGCAAATGAATGAAGAAAGTGACAATAACAATGCAGACTGCAGTAACACAAGAAAGTTATTTACGTATTCGGCGCATTAAACGATTTCTTCGCTTTCGTTGAGCCTCCAAAGCCAAATTTCTCCTCTTCTATAAAGGATTGTTAAACATTTATGAGCGTTAATTTTGATATTATATAGATAACAATCACTAATGGCTGCTGATTTTTATAAATTGTCCCTGATGAAGTTTTACCTTAGCGAAAACAATACTCACATGAGTCATTCCGACGAATGGCTTTGATGCATAACACTTTGTGGATTTGACACCTTGGTAGAATGTAAGAGCATAAATACATGACAGGTTCAGCGAAGTTCAATAAGTGCGTTACATATACCGATTTGACACACCTAGTTGCTTAGCAGTGCTGATAACAAACGTTCTCAATAAATGTCAAAAATATCTTGAAAAATATTGTAAATCACTCAACTTGTGCTAATTGTGTGAGAGGACACTCTTAGCTCACTTTTGATGCATAAGACTTTGCACTCTGATAGATTTTTGTTTGTTATTTTTTATATTTAGTTTTAAATTCTTTGCCCAATTTTTGCTCATATTGCATGGCTCCGACAGGATATAATGTCCTCTGCAAATATTCAGCTGCTATTGGAGAAACTGCAGTTTTCTTGACACATTGATTGGCAAGAGGAAGTTGCAAGTCAATGCAGGAATATCAAAAAAATTTAATGATGGCGGCTTTTCACCGATGCCCGAGATCGGTGTCAATATTTTTCAAGAATCCTTATTATTTAAACTAGTGACGACGATGAGCAGATTGTTGCGGATCCATCATTCATAACCAAAAACGGAGAACAACCATTATTATTATAATAACTGTTCAATCACTATTATTATTATTACAATCACTATTATTATTAAATCATCATCAATGCTGCAGTAGTTTGATTAGCCTTGTGATGGTGGTAATAATAATGAATATCAATCTATTATTATTATTATTATAATATTTATTATTATATAATATTTATATATTATTACTACTAATAAATAATAATAATAAATATTATTATTTTAATATTTGTGAATAATTTTGAACTGTAACAATAATTATATTACTTTACAATAACTACTAATACTACTTATTATTATTATTATTATTATTATTGTCAAACTTTATTATCATTATTATTAGTAATATATATTATTCATGCTGTTTATTTATTTAGTAAACTGTTGTAAAAATTAATTATTATTATTGTTAACAACTTCCACACGTGGCAACAAACAACAATGAATGCTTAACATACATCCAATATATGAAAATAAGTCATAAATAGTAGATGTTGTGACGGACGGCGCCATCTTACAGTACACTTCATCACAATTCTATTTACATCTTAGCTACATTTACCAGTTCTATGTCTTCGTTCTAAAGTCAAACAGTTCTATGTCACTTTGTATCATATAGCAATCACTCATGCATTTATTCAAGCTACACCCATTTATTATTATTCGTGCATTCTAGCCAACCACTTGTGCTAGGTGTGGCCTCTTTTGTCTATCCAATTTATGTTATGTAACCCCTTTTATAAATAGCCATGTCAGGCAGAAATAAAGTCAAAGTTAAGCTTGCACACTCTCAGAAGTTTCTTTGTTCTCAAACAATAACTTCACTTGCGCTTGTACATGCACGTACAACAAAGCTCTATTACTCGAGTAGTAAATAACAAGCAGATCACCGAACCTCTGCTGGCCGAACATAGCTCTAGCTAGTTCGCCCTTCAAAGTTCGGCCTCTGGCTTGCGCACCGAATCAACTAACGCAACCGGCAGCTAGACAGTAACCTAGAATGGTCGAACACCATTCCTAAGGATACTCGTCGACCTGTGGGCGGGTTGTATCGCTCAGCAGTAGATACCAAAAGCCATCAGCAGTTAGGGAGGCTGTGCCGGTAGGCCTAGCTACCAATGTACATACCCCCACAGTGAAATCCTGCACATTGGTGGCAGCAGTGGGATTGACAGACACCCACAAGCAGTACCTCCCAGAAGGACGATGGCGCAACGAAGACGAGCACTGAGCACAGACAGGGATCCCTCTAGCCTGCAGATGATGGGTACGCTCACCCACATCCCGGACCGCATGTCAATAGCAACAACGAGAGACAAGTTTATGGTACCACAGTATGATGGTACAGGGGGCGTGGACTATTTTCTGCAGAGGTTTCAGGTGGCCGAAGCTAACCATTGGCAGGCGGAGGATACAGTGATCCACCCACGCCAAGCCTTGATAGACAAAGCTGAACGGTGTGGTCGAGGCGAGACCGTAAAGGAAGTGACGCGGACACTGCAGGCAACCTTTGGCATGACTCGTTCGGAAGCACAAGCAGAATTGCTGAGCTAGTTTAGTTTATATTTCATTTACAGTATATAGCCTAGTAAAATTAAAACATGAGTAGAATGTGAACAAGTATTTTCAATGCGTATATTACAAATTTAGTATATACGCTAAATGTGTAATGCATTGTCGATAATAATAGTGTTATATTCAAGAATAAAAAAAGCATAAGTCTGGTGTTAAAATATTCCATTTCATCAACATTACCAATATTTTACTATGATTGTATTTGTAGAGGAAACAATGGAATCTCAATGTAGCAGAACTGAACAAGATTCCGGTGGGTTACCTTATTTGTAACTAATAATCTATAATATAAATTATAATTTATATCTCCATTCCTTCTGTGGTTATAATGTCTACACACTGTGTAGTTGATTATTCCCATGGATAGTATTACAGGTAAGTTTGCGCACAACCTGCTCTCTTGACAGAACTTATGTTTAATGCTAAACAAAGTTGAATGTCACATTGTTGTTCCTCAACGTTTTTGACCGGAGCGTGTAGGTTTGTTAAAAAAAATGAGTTTTATTACACCCTCATGTTATCTACATGTATGTGTGTTGAAATAAAATTTCAAGGTTCATAGTTGAAATGTGTGTGCTTTTAGATTATTGTTTGCTGTTGTGCTTGTAAAATAATAAGTAATTATGGATTCAAGAGATAAACCTGTTGATTTTGATTAAAATTTAACCACCACAGACACCTGCTAGCTTAGAGATATATTTATCACCAGTTGAAAAAAATTAAAAAACAAAAATCAATGTCAGTTCACATTTAGTCATTATATGTATGTATTACTGTATGATATAATGTGTGTTCTTTTTAGATACAGATCAGCTACACTTCAAGTCGGAGCGACAAAATATATATACGGTATTTTCTATTACGCTGATATTTTAGTTTGTCTACATATATACCTCTTCATTTATAAACACATTAGGGATTTTTGAATTGCTAACGCTTCCCGTTTTTTCTACACCAGCAATCGTTATTTTTTGGGTTTCCCCAGTAATAAAAGGTTTGCTCAGGTTCAGCGTTGTTTTCCTATTAACAATGAATGATTGAAATAATAATCATAAAAACTACAATTGTAATTCAAAATTATTATAATAACTGTAAAAAATATTTTCATGATCGTGAGAACTATAAGAAATAATGATAATAATACTGATAGCTATAATGAATAATGATTATGTGAAATGATAAAAATATATTTATCTTACTTTTGCGGGTAGATTTGGGGTGCTTTCGGATACCCTATGCATAGGGCAGTCGTTGAACACTCGTTGAGGGCTCAACGATGACTGTCGTTTAACGGAAGTTGTTTGAGCATAAACCATAGACATATTTATTTTCATCAACATCTGTGAAAACTGTATAGCTGGAGCGAGCCCACTTTAGTTTCTTTACAAACAAAAAAGAATTACGATGATTTTATCGTCTGATGTATTTTCTATATACATTATAATGCATTGTCACGACTTGAAACGGGGAGGAACAGTGATTGATAAAAGTTGACTCGTTAAAACTGTTGGCTAGGTGGAGTCAAGGTCAGTCAACGACGCTACCTACCTCGCTTGTCACTTCCATCGTTGAGCCCAAATTGCCCATTGCCGCCATGTTTTTTCTGCCCTCAACGACGGGGCTTCCGAATGGTCTCGTTTAATCCCATCGTTAAGCCCTACGCGTGGGGTATCCAAAAGCACCCTTGATGTCCCTCTCATTCAACCTAGTTGAAAGCTTTTTAGGCACATATTTTTGTAGAATCTGTTCACAAAGATTCCGAATGTGATCAGACTTAAAAAGTTTGCTCCCTATGAGACCAGAGAGAACCCTTATGGTAGACGGCCTGCTACACATGTCTTACTTCCTGAACCCCTTTGTGAAGCAGGTATGTGTGATAGAGTGAGTTGTAGCAGTTAGTAATAATTGGTATATCCACAGTAGTAGAATATAACAGTAAGAGTAACTTTGTTAGTAATAGATTTGTAATATTATAGTAGTAGTTGTGGTCACTTCCCTCTCACCCACTTTTCTTTCCCTCTCCCTCCCTTGTTTACGGATTTGAAAAGTGGATTTGAATAGTGTGTAGAAGTTTTCGTTTTGAAAAAACAAAAGAATTTGATAATATTTCACAATGGTTTGTTTAAAAGTTAATGTGGAGTGATCCACTTGTCAGTGAGAATAATCCAATAGGTTCATAAACTTTATATCAACATTGAGGTGCAGCTGGGACCTGGTAGGAGTTATCTCCTTCAACTAATACAACCACTTACACTAATCATAAAATTTATCATTAGAAACCCCGTATATATAACAACCCTGAGTTTACTGTGGTGTACACAAGTTTGTCGTACTACATAAGTTTTAATCGCATGAAAATTGGTGATTCAAACAATTATTCTCATTCTTTTGTTAAATAGAATGATTAAAAAATCATTAGTTCAGCTCTTAGAAAACTGCGAACTGTTTGTATATTATATTATTATTGGCAACCTAAAATTGAACAATCATTTTTAATTATTTGCATGTTTAGAAATATGTTTTGGTTTTATGTTACTTTGTGAGGATAAAACTTCATTTTTATTTATTATACTATTTTGCCAAGTTTCCATTACTAATAAAATTTTAACCACACAAATCCATTTTTAGTAGTTTTCTGCCCCACAATAATTTTAGGGCTGTCAAATAAACGCCCCAAAAAGTACGCACCGAACAAGTTTTGAGTATTAGAGAGGTGTGGTACATGTATGATAGTTATTACATGCCCTGCATATAAGCTATTCATACTATACTACTGTTGGGTTATGGGTACAGGCTGCTGTGATTTATATGCAGATCACATGACCAATTAGTTGGCTAATTAAACAGCCTGCAGTGAGAAATTATAATATTACCACAGTATTGATGCATGTAAAAAATTTGTTTTTTCAAGTCAAAATTAATCTGTGATGAAAATCCCAACGGCCATGTTGATCCATTGAATCTTTCTCTATAAAATTATTTTTGCAATATTAGCCTCTGTAAATGTGTCAAAATAATATACAAGTTTAACTAGTATTAATTTCTTGTAATAAATTACATGAGCAATAAAGTGCTGTTGGTCACATAAGTTGAGCGAGATAACTCTTGCCAGCTGCACAAGGACTTGTGTAGTTGCAAAAAATGAAAATGCAACAGTTTCATGTTTCAGTGCCGTCTTTCGCAAGTCAACAATTTTATCATTGGTGGTAAAGCCGTTCTTATTTCTACACCAGAAATGTTGTTTCATGATCACAAAATCAAAGGCATTTTCATATTTTTGATGAGAGTTTATTTTTTTAGGTTTCTCATAAGTGAAATCATGAGATTAGTAAATCACTGCAAATTTAATTTTTTCAATTTATTGATTTTGCTTTCAAATTGTTTCGCTAAAAATATAGCCAGATTACACTATCAATTTTGAAACTATTGCCTTGTGCAAACACTGTCTCTGAAGATTTCAAATTTTACTTAGTGAATAATTTTTCTCAGCCCAAGATAGCAAAATCAAAATTTTTTCCCAATGCTAATATAATCCTATTGATTAGCTTTATTCTAAAACTGCTTCATGTAATGGGAGATAACTCAATAGTTTTTTGGGTATTTACACAATTGTGTGCCCCTGCAGTTAAAATTTAATCGAGCTATGTGCGTTTTAAGCCTATTTCGGCAGCGTGTGCTGGCTAGCTCATTAATAACTTGGCTGACTGTCATTAACTTCTTTGCATGTTTTCTTGTGTTAAAAGGTTTAGTTAGGCACTGTGTAAAACAAAGTTCTGTTTTCTACAGACAGTAATTTCTAATAAGGGACAATCCAGCTATAATTAAAACTATTGGTTTGTATTTCACAGGACAGTTCCAGATGAATGCTCCGTGGGAAAGTCGTGTACCAGATGATGTGAAGTGGATATTCCATCCAGCTCTCCATGGAATATCAAGTGCTGTTACAAATCCACCACCGTACTTGACAGATATTACTTGTTATGTGTCCTGTCGATTCACCAGTCGCCAAAACCGTTCCCTCCGACGAAAGTTAGGTGTGACTGCATTTATTCTTGTTGCTGGGTTGCTTATCTGACTGTCATAGACCTTGTACAAAGGTTTTAAAGTTGTTTTACGTTTGTGGTCTATGGGGAGTTTTCATTGCAAAAATTGTGATTTTTTATGATGGTAGAATAAAGTGGAGAGGCGAATTATGTTTATGTTTTTTTTTATACAAGACGGGGTACTTTGGGGAGGGAGTGGTAGGGAAGGGGCAGGAAATGAGTCGAAAGAGGATGGGGAAGAGGCTGGTTAAATGGTTGTTGAAGCATGCCAGCACTGATCACTTTTTTATTGAGTTTCTGTATATCCAAGCCTTAAGCAGCAGATTGATAAGCCTTAAGCCTATTCAAGGTATATTCGCGACCTGGATCGATCCGTACAATGAATTTAATAAATAATGTTTTTCGCAATTTATTTAATGCGAATGGGTCGGTAGCAATATTTTTAATGGATCGCAAAATACCATCCCCACGAGCAACAAAATATTATTTTGCGAGGCATACTCATTAGGTCACGAACACTATCAATCCATAACTTAACAATTAATATATACCCACAAGGGTAACGTCTGTTTCAAAGCAGTTCATTCTCGGCATCATTTGTTATTATTTTATTATTTTTTATTGTTAATTATTGTACATTTTGTTTATTATTAATTATTACGATTTACATGTACAATATTGATATAATGGAAGTAGATTGATCGCAATAATGAAACACAGCTATTTTGTTAAAACAATAGAGTTAAATGCTATAGTTAATCAAGAATGAAATGTTTTGAAATAAACGTTGTCAACCGCACAAGTGTAAAGCTGTTTATTCTTTGACTCGCTACTACTATCTGCTACTTACCGATGCATCATGCTACCAACGAGGAATCAACGACACAATAACCATCATCGCTGATGAATTGCTTACACATATGAAAATAATTATGCTCGCTGCAACGCACATTGGATATTTGTACCCACACATTTGATCCGGAACAATGGATATTATTTCTTATTTTTATATAATAAAAATTAAACGCCTGGATCGATGCATTCGCCGCCAACAGATGTGAATCCCAAATATGACTAATAGCAGATGTTCATCAATCCGGGTCGGGAATGCACCTTCAGGCCTGATTTACAAACCTGCCAAAAAGCCGTTGGCTTCAAATGCTCGTCGCATCAGATGAAATTTAGCTTACTATAACTTCCATTGATTACCGTGTACGTCATCTTCGGATTGCGGGAGTGGTCCATTATAACATGTAATAGCAAATTTTTACGAATGAAGTTACATCGTCTTCGTTTAAAATGAAATCTGATCGGGCAATTCATTTAGTCTTAGCTCTACTGAAGACCATTGCAACAAGAATAAAGAATCCTTGCGAAGACATCCCAACAAAAATTGATTTTAAGATTTCATGTTGGGCTTTACTATATGCGCCATTTTTCATATGGCTTGAATTTGCATGCTGCACGCATAAAATCGGAATTAGTGGTTTTTCTCAATATGGAAAAAAATAGTGCACATGCATAGCAAACAAAATCACCGCTTGTTTATTACGCAAACTTCGCATGTGAAGTGGCAACAAGAGAAGATTTCGCGATCATCTAATACTCTTTACTACAGCAATAGGATAGAAAAAAATTGCGTTTGTTTTATTGAGTTAAGGAACAATAAATGGTATTCATACAAGAATGGACAGTAGTAGTATGTAGGTAGGTAGCATAATTATAAAAATAAATAACGGGATGTTGCCCAATAAATACTGTACGTCAAAGAAGCAAATATCCGAAGATGACGCCAATTTTAAGCAGTGTAAAAATTGGCGAGCATTTCTGGAAGAGGGGTATTTTGCAGACTTGTAGATCAGCACTGAGTAGGCCGAGAGGGTTATTCAATACATCAATCTGCTGCTTAAGACTTGAATATTCAAAAATTTGTTCAATGCTGGGATGCTTTAAGGACAGTATTCACTTTGTCTAGCTTTGCAATTTTTTAATAAGTTGATTTATTTTTAGAGGCTATGTCCCCACCCAAATTCCTGAACCATGTAACCAACAAGCTCAAAAGCAGTGAACGGTCCTATTTGATGATGAGTCAAGAGAGCTTTAGAAAGAAATCTTTCCTGGCCAGTTGGCCCCACAAGGAAACTCAAAACCTTTCTTGCTCAAAAATGGCTCAGGCTGGTTTATACCGAACAGGTTCGTTAAATTGTATTCAATTACATACCTTAAAGTCTCTGTTTTACTTTCATCTTTGTGTTTTAGCCATGATGAATATATAATTAGTGTTAAGTTCAAAGTTGAGTGAAAGACTAAAGGTCCGGTCACACTTTGATGATATTGCAATGAAACACATAACTGCACCAATACAGTAACTCAGATACTAGTCTACTAGCAAGCAAACCTTGATGTGTATTCATTTGTGCACGAGGTTTACTATTGACAAGGCAATCGCCTCATTGCCAATAGCATTGCGAAATTCTTGAGTCAACCAATAGTATTCCGCCGATATGGCTAGCAATCAGGCCTTGTCGAAACATCAATGAGACCCCTTACTAACAAAAATATTGCGTAATTTATTCGTTTCGGTTTACAATTTGGGTGAACAGTTTGTTGCAACAACGTCAACAACGTGGTTGTTTAGCCTTTGTTTTGTTCATAGGCGGCTACGATGGAGTGAGATGTCCTTTTTGTAAGGAAAGTTGGGACAGCTGGAATGTAGATGATGAACCAATGGCAGCACACAGCAGAGCAGTAGACGATTGCCCATTTGTTGAAAGGGCAAACAGGGAATGCACGCCAAGTAAGTGGTCTGGTTGGTTTTGGTTTTATTGATTTTTTTTAATTTCAGCTATTACTGTAGTTCAGCTTTTCACAGCTAAAGTTTATTTTTACTCTCAAATTTATGTAGTATTCATCGTGAGAGTCATTCATTAGTATCACAAGGGATGCAAAAAAAGTAGTCGATAGCACGGTGAAAGCAGTGGTAGTTGTGTTGTGCTAGCACGGTGAAAGCAGTGGTAGTTGTGTTGTGCTAGCACGGTGAAAGCAGTAGTAGTTGGGTTGTGATCAGAAATGCAGTAGTCTCAAATTGAGTCACTGTTAAATAAAACGGCCATAAAAAACTGTTTTAGTCCTTCTACTTGAAACTATTTTAGCTCCCTGAGTCAAAATTTCGAGAGTTACATTACAAGCCTGTAAATGACGTGCTTCGGCAATTGTAAATGTTACTTTCCATTTGCAGTTCCACCAGCGGAAGAGGCACTTCCAGTTCCGGTGGAGGAGACTCAACCACCTGATGATGATGCTGCCATGTAGCTCTCTACGGCTGGCGTATATGAGAGACTCCTGCTAGGGAATGCTGGTTTCACCAAATCTCAAAAACCGTCCTCCACAAATTCCTTACAGTTCTCTTAGACACAGACTTGAAAGCTGCAGTTGATGCTGCAGCTGCCATATAATCTCATGAGTTTTCCTATTGTGATGTATGCAAATATAACTAATTTTTATATTAGATAACATAAAAAAAGATAAATGGAATTGGTGCCAAAATAAAAATGATGTGAAAAAAAGTAATTGGACAGAGCATTAATCAAAGACATATTCTATTTTTTCTATTATATTTGATGCTATACAATCAAAAATGGTTTTATATCAAAAAGACATGAAAAACAAGTTGGGAACTAAAATATAAAAAAACAACAAAATTTCGTTGAAAAATCTGTTTATCAAAACGCTAAAAAAATTTCCCGTTTTAAACTGGCTTCGCCTTCGTCCTATACATTTTTTTTTATTATGTTGTGTTCATATACGCAAATATATTTATACATTCTATACACCTACAGTGTCTTGTGATCATCCATTACCTCATTAGTTTCAGGTACTGTTTGCTAACTATTTGACTTCAGAGTATTTGTTATCATCATATATTATGTTTTATACAAGTCTTCCAGTCAGTCTAATTGTTACCTTCACTTTTTTCTGCAACTCATTTTCATCTACTTTCATCCCTTCAGCTACATGTCTCATTTTTGGAGTTGTTGGGCCTTGGTAGTGAGTCATTTTGCGATAACTAGTTGTCGAGGGATAATCAGGACTAAATTTTTCGTTAACTATGCAGGTTAAACGCTATTGATTGTAGGGTTAATGGTTTTCAGTGCTGCTCACAATACTATCTAATCCTTCCACGCTGACTATGAGTGAAAAATGGTTCACAGCTTACTTTCATCGCCCAGGTGTTTTTACCTGTCAGGAGTTTATGCAGCGCCAATGGAGAAAAGTATTATATCAGCTTAACAAGATCGCGGGTGTCATAATGATGGTGTGCTAGTCACATCAGTGTTATAAAATAGTTTCATGCATGGCATGTTTGTCACATTAGCTATATAAAATATCAGTATAAATGGCATGTTGGTCACATTATCTCTATGAAATACTGGTGCATATGGTATGTTAGTCACAGTCGCTATAAAAGCAGTTGTATAGATGGTATTCTAGTCACATTAGTTTTTTAGATTGGTTGTTAGTCACGTTAGCTAAGTAAATTATGTGTATACATGGTATGTTAGTTGCATTATACCAAATAGTAAATAAATGGTGCGATAACTATATTGATTGTAGCTTTATACACTGTAAAGCGGCCAGAATTGTACAAAAGATGGCCGCTCCGATTTTTAAATTCCTAATAAGTCATATTACCCATATGATCCTGACCATCAATGTTATTTATTTGTTGTTACTAATTTGTTTTTGCCGGCACTTACATTTTTTGTTCATTTTGATGTTATCAGCACATTGTCCAATTTGTTTTAAACACATTGATTTTTACATGTATATACAATTCTAAATTCTCTTCAATCCCAAGTTTCCAAACAGTGACTTGATGCACTGACAAAAAATTTGGCTATTCTTTATAGAATATTTTCTGGATAACTACTACAAACCATTATAAATTGACTGAAATAAAATTTTATTTTTCAGGTATCCTTCGTTTGAAAATTTTGTACCTTAGAGTCTTAGTAACCACCTGATTACCCAACTTTTCGTTTCACCTAATCATTATGCAGAAATATACAAAAAACTTTTTTCCAACTACAAAGAGCTGAAAGCGATTTTTCATTTGTGATTTTGGTAGGTAATTATATCAGAAATAAATTTGACTCGTGCAAAAACTTTTATTGTGGCATCCGGGAGCAAAATTTTGCCAGTCAAATAATTTTGAGCAAGTGGAAGTTTGATTTTTTCAGTGAGTTTCCAACTCCATTACTATGTGCCGAAAGATTCAAACCAGTAAACGACTTTTTCAAGATCGTTTCTGAGTCGGCATAAAAATGCTTTTGAGCTAAAGTATGGAGAGAAAAATTATTTTACTTAAGATTTGTGTTTAAGATTTATGAGTTGTGCCATTCAAAGTTTAGAGTAGCATCACACGCTTCTCAATCAATGATGATATTGTCAAAATCACGCGTTTTACATTTATTTGCTGGTAACTGTTACAACTTGCCAGAAGAAATCGTAGCCTACAAAACACTGTCAAAGTTGGAACCGATCTGCAAGGTTCACACACTTTAGGTGATTAGATGAAGTGAGGGAGTTTAGACGACAAATAGTTGCTTGCTTCCTGTGCTTTTTCGTAGGAGGCGCTATGGGCTCTATAGAGCACTTTAAACAACATCAGGGGTTGTTGGAGGGGCTCTCAAAGGTACCCTCAAATATTGTCAATTTGTGCTTTCAGCCAGCTTAGCAAGTTTTGCATGCACTTCAACTACAACACCCTGATTTTCTATTTTCCGCTTTAAATGCTAGTGTTAAAAAAATTGGTTAGATGTAGGAAAAATACTTCCCCCTAACCCAGCAGCAAGCAGTACCATGATACTCGTATATGCAGAAATGAGAAAAGATCTAATCCGGTTTGTCTCTAGTCAAAGCGCAAAATAACAGTCATGTTGGACGAGAGTACACTCTCCACTACATCAGAACTATAATCAATTAATCCCAAATCACCTTTTTCTGGATGTGGTTGATCTAAAAAAAGGTGGACTGCTGAAACTATCAAGAATCATCTACTGAAATGTATGAGTTGACATGACCTTTTTACATGAAATCTTAGTGGATAGGTGGGTTGGATTTACAATGGGGTCCCGGCAGTGTAGTTTCACTTTAGCGAGGCAACCGGAAGTAGCTCAGTCGATCGTTGAACTTACCATTAGAAGCCACCACTTGCTTGACTATTATTCTGATGTGAGGAAATTTGAGCAAGTAATATGACAAAAATGATGTTGTTGAGAAAGCTCAAAGAATCAATAAAGCTTTTGAAAGTTGTTTTTTGAAAAAAAAATGGTTTATTAAGTTAAAAAAAATATTTGAATGTCATGTTCACGGCTAAAACAATAGTTTCGTATTTTGGGTTTGATTGAGCTTGCCAACGTAAACTAATGAAAGCACGCCCTTGAACGATAACTGTGGCTTGCTTGCACAGTGCCGTTGTAGTTTTACAATTTATGTTGGTGGCGCATCATCAGTATTATATACCCCAAACTTATCAGCTGCTGTAAATAAAAAATGTTTATTTAGTAATTGGTAAAATGAAGTGACTTTCATTTTAATAGTATTGTTGGTGGAAAGTGGGCTTCCGGTTTCTTTAATAACAGCTCCGTACAAAAGTCTGCCGGTACCCCATTGGTGGATGATCTACAATGTTAGGAAAGAGTAGTGGCCTATCACTATTGGCTTTGCCTACCGCCTGGCATTGTATTTGAATGGTGGCCTGATAGATGTAACAAGGGCAAATCATTTTATTATTTTTGTCGATGTTACATAATGTATTTTCAATTTCAAAAAAAACTTGAAGAGAGCTGCAGAATGTTGCATTTAGTCTCAGCGACAGGGTTATGAAAATAGGGGCCATATGCAACATCAGCTGTGTAAAGTTCATACAATGCCTTGGTCGCTCGGTTTCTGTTGCCAAGTAATGAAACTAACAGAAGATCTGATGCCTGGCACATTCTCTACTTGTACAACCACCTAACATCAGAAGATCTCAAGGAAAAAAAATTGCTCTAATGTAGGACTGCTACAATTTGAGCTATCAAGCACGTCGCTAGCTTTCCAATCAAATAAAGTCATCATTATTGAGGCTCAAAATAAGGTGGTTTTTGCTCAACATTTTCTTGGACCCTGACAAACCAAGCAAGAGCTTGAAAGGGCAGAATTCTTACCAAGTTGACAAAACCCAACTTCATAAACACATGAACGTGTATGTTAAAATTCCATGAGCAGATTCATAGAGGTGGGGGGAGGGTAACTGTAATGGATAACATCGACCAGGGGTGGGGAAACTTTTTCATAGAAGAGCCAAGTTTGAATATAGTGCCATTTTCAAGAGCCACATGTATTAAAGTGTCAGATTTATGTATATATATATATTTAATTATTACAGCATAATAATTTTCTTGCACGCTACTAAAACAGCCTAAATATAGAAACACAAAATATAGACACCGCAAATGGGTAGAACCATAAAACTATATTACAACACTGTCACTTCAATGTGAGCTATGAGATTGTTTGTAGTTGTCCATAATTTTCTTGTAATTAGGCTCTCTCGTAGAGCACGAAACTCCAAGTTTTATCATAGTTATTAAAATAGCTGACAGTGTGTTTTGCACAAGAAATTGTTTTTATAAGCTGCCGGTGGAATGTTGCTATATGCTATCTAAATAAGGTAAACTATCATTGATCAGTGTGTGAAAAACTTCTTATGTAAAAGAGCCGCACAGGAGTTTGCGAAGAGCGGCATGTGGCTCTTGAGCCGCACCTTCTCCACCCCTGACATAGCTTATCACATGTGTTTTTAGCATCTTATGAGAAAAGACCTGTATATTGAGCTCATCAATCACAGAAAAGTTTTCTATAAATCTCAATGGTCCTAGTAAAGCATCACAAATCCTGTGCTTGCTGATGACAGCACATACAATATCGTTGTGCACAGCTCGACAAGAAGTTATGTAGATGGTTTCGTAAAGATTGTGAGAGTTGATGGCCGAGAAATGAAGCATCTAAACATTAGCAATAGCAATCAGCTCTGCAGAATCTTATTACGGTTTTAGAACAATGTATGTGATTCTAATTAGAAGGGAGCCTCTCTTCATTTGGAGATTCTATCAGCTAACCTGTTCCTGTACACAGTTGGTCCATCCTTGGAGATATTCAATCATAGAAATGTTAGATCATGCATCGTTAAGTGGGCGTCACCCACAGCGTGATAGATGAAAATACAAAAGAGGAAAACCTAAACAACATGACAAGGACAACAAATACCGTATTTGTAAAATTTTCAAATGACTGTATTGCATGTAAAGCTCCCTTGCACTGAGATTATGATTTCAGGTGCTACACATATGTATGGTGACTGGTGCAATCATCCAAGATATATAGCGCTATATAAATGTTGTACAATATATTTTATATGTACAACTAGCAGTATTTCCTGCTTTATTCAAACATTATTCTGCCGGCCAACTCTTTTCTCCACCCTGTCCTTCGCCTGCTCAACTTCTCACCGTACCTTGCGCTATTTCCCACTGTTCTATTCCCATTCCACTTTACCCTCCCCATCTCTTACCTCTGATGATACATTAGTGCTGTGTGCCGGTACATTGCAGACTCCAATGAGCTGAGAGACTTGCAAAACCAATGTAACAAAAGAATATTGCAATCTGTACGTGGTGGAAGAAAATAATTTGTGCCGTCAACAGCCACAAAGTTACACTAAACCACCTCATATTGGCTGCATGTAATTGTTTGTGAAGTGTCTTCACCTATTTACATTATTAAAATTATAATAATATTAGGTCTACAAAAGTTTTTTGCTGTGAGAAGAAATGCCAATTCAAGCTCATGCCATCTATCTAATTAGTCCAACAGACGGCTTTTTACAGCAATTTTTATTTTTCGCAGGGTAGAGTTTTATGCCTCTATTGAAATGGAATGTAAAATACAGACACAGGCTGACAAGGAGACGGACACTAGACACGCTAGCAAGGAGATTGATACTTTTATATATGTATAAACATGTGGAAATGTGAAAAAGTTTTAAGAAAATAGTCTAATGTTATGACCAATATAATGTTAATAAAATTGTAAAAGATTAATATTGGCCAACACTTGCATTTACTACAACATTGTTTTACGATAATAAACACAGAATATGCAAGTATGTATATACATGTTTTAACTTCATAACAATGAAGGTGTCTGTGTACATATTTTCTTTTAAAGGTGTCGAAACACGAAATTTTAGGATAACCCCTCAACTAATCGTACAAATACAGCACCGCTATTTTCTATCTCCCTCTGGCCACCTACTATTCTTCCTCTGTCACCTTTTTTACTGCCCCCTTCCCCAACCTTCAATAAACAGTGACTGAGTTGTATGAGTTAATCTTATACATGACACAACTACTTGGTATAATTCCTTAACTATAGTTTAACAATACGTAATTGTCAGTTTTATATTATAATAGAAATTACTAAAAGAGCTGGCAATCACAATTCTTCAAATAGTAGTGCCGCACAGAATAGTTAACAGACCAAGGAGAGTCGAGCAAACATTTGGATTTTTCCAAAAAAAATTGCAAATTAATTTGCCAAATAAAGTTTCCAAGGCAATTCCAACACCAATGAAATCTGTTCAGTAAAACTATGTTTGCTCAGCCCCGGCACTAAATCAAACAAAAGCTGTCTCATGTGGTATTAAAATGGGCTGACATCTCCAAGGAGTTACACCGTCCTCTTTAAAGAGAGAACAACTTCTTAAGCAAATGATAGGATTGGACGAAAAATCTGTATTATTTCAACTGTATTCATGACCAAAAGACAGCCAAGGCTTGACTCTTTAGTGATGGATGCAAGGATTATTAATACAGCTGCTTATGATGGACCAATAGGAGCACTTTATTTCAACTGCACCTATTTTCTATATAGCTAGGGCCAATTTTTTTATATAGTTATGGCCTGGCCACACAAATGACTTTTGATTGGATCCGGTGCCAGCGGCGCCGAAATGCCATGGTTGTCAAAGTCACGCCGGATGCCGTCCAATATGAGCTGCACGGTACCCTGCTGGTGAACATGCTGAAGTTTTTTGGTTTTTCGATGCCACGGCTATAACGTTTATGGCTAATCTTTGTCCGCACTGGGTCAAGGTTAATTTAAAAAAAATTGCCGCCAACAATACTTGCACTAAGTCGTTGACATAAATATAACTTTCGCTTATTATGATAAATTGTAAGAAAAAACATGTTGATAATCACTATCGCGATTGATTGTTTTATTGCGACTTGTTATTGGTGCAATGAATATAATAATAACCAAAGTAAGTAAAATAAGTATTATTACCCTTGAAAATTTTGTTTATGATAATAATTATAACTGATATTTACTAAATACTGAGTAGCAAATAATAAATAAGTAATAACAATAATAATAAATTTCTTTTATTGAAAAAAGTTATTATAACTTACTGATTATATTTATCATAATATTATTGTGAATTAAAGTTTAATTAGTTTTTTTTTTTGCACCCGAGGTGCCGAAGTCACAATTGCCGTCAGCCGGTGTGGCCAGTAGAAAACGTTTCCGGCGATGAGTGAGTGTCGCTGGATTCGATCAAAAGTCGTGTGTGTGGCCAGACCATTAGTCTTGACTTAGCTGTGCAAGTTGACACATAGACTCTGTACTTTTTTCTTGTGAGTGATTGATGTTTAGTTAACTTTACTTCTGGTGTAGTTTGTCTGGCAGGTTGCCATGGCTTACTTCTGGTGTTGGTTGGTGAAAAACTAGGTTGTTGGTTTAGTTGAATCATAAGTTGGTAGAGCTGATGTGGAAGTTTGTTGAGTCGACTTGGAGGTTGAAGTGACTCGGATTTTTGTCAAGTAACAGAAACCAGTAGATAAGTGGTGTAGATCAATACAAATACTTTCTGTTGAGTACTGTCCATCTCTGCATTTAATGTAACTGCACAACAAGCTAAAAGAGCTACTATGATCCTTTACAGTATTAATGTATTTCTTGGTGTTTTTTATAGTAACCTTGCTTAATCACTGAAGTTTTTGATCAGCTTTTTTATGTAGCATCCTGAAGTCTTCTAACCAGAAGTTTATAAGTAATTGTTAGTTTACTATTTTGCGAATGTGTCTGCAATTTTAATGTTCATTCATTTCACAAAAATTGTGGCAGCAAATTTAAAACAGTCGATTTAGCTGTGGCTGGTTTCCTGGCTGCTCGATGTGGTCTAATCTACTTCTGTATGATTGGCCACGACACTTGCTTCATCTTTTGAGGAAACGTTTTTTCTCTCTTGGTGATGGTTTGCCCAATAATTGCTCAGTTTTCTACTGTGCAAGGCCTATTATGTGTAGAAGGCCTGTTATTTGTTGTGGGAAAGGCACGAGGTAGCTGGCCATATAAAGGTTATTCTGATTTGTTAAATTCACGAAAGCATTTGTTTAAACTGTTCAATATAAAATCTGTTTTGATTCCTAGCTACTTATTGTCAGTGAGTGACACACTAACACCATATTAAACAAAAAAAACCCGTCTCCTTTAGCGTAGTTTCATTGTGCCACATTTCTGTCCATCGAACCATACCCTCAAGGTTTTTCTTGCAGCGAATCCAGGTTTTCCAAATATTATTTTTTGGTTTTTCCAAAAACGCTAGTGGTATTTTACAATTTTAATAACTGACTTTCCAAAGAAGGATCGTTTCTTAATTTTAACAAAACACATCACTGCTCAGTGCGGATCTGATTTGAGCTGCTCCAGAAATGTTGATTAATTTATACAACGTTGTTAGCAACAAATCACAAGAAAAAGATTGTCGAATTGTTTCGTTTACAAGTAGTATACATTTAGATAAGTTTGTAAGATATGATATAAAAAATTTTGTATTTTGAAAATTTAATGCGCATCAAAATATTGTTCAATAATTATTACACACCTCAGCACATAAATGCCAATGTGTATGTAGAATAGGTATACAACGCGTGTAGGTGAGCTAAAATGAAAGTATCTAAATGTACAGCAGAAACATATAATACTTAATGTGCTTTCGGATACCCTACACGTAGGACCTAACAATGGGATTAAACGAGACCATTCGGAAACCCCGTCGGTGAGGACAAAAAAACATGGCGGCAATGGTCAATTTGGGCTCAACGATGGAAGTGACAAGCGATGTAGGTAGCATTGTTGAAGGCAAAGACTTGTCTCCACCTAACCAACAATTTTAACGAGTCAACTTATTGATCACTGTTTCTCCCCGTTTTAAATCTTGTCAATGCATTATAACGTATATAAAAAATACATCAGATGATAACATCATAGTAATTAATTTCTGTTCGTAAAAAAACTAAAGTGGGTTTGTTTTAGTCACACAGTTTTCATAGACATAGATGGAAATAAAGATGTCTATGGTTTAAGCGCAAACAACTTCCGTTAAACGAGTCACCGATGAACCCTCAACGACTGCCGTACACGTAGCGTATCCGAAAGCACCCTTAATGACTTGTGAGAAGACTAGACAATCATCAAACCCACAAAGAAAGAAAAGAAAAATTAAAAATTTCAATTCATCACTTTTATATTCAGGAGTAAAAAGTGGCGATTACTTAAATCACCAAAAAATTGGTCATCTGTTTCGTACGGCTCGAAAACCAAACACTTTACTTAAAAAGTCCAAATGTATTCTAATGTTGTATAGATGTACTGTGTGCAGAGTCCATTACTGCTTCTGTTGTCTCCAACGGAATGTCATCTACAGGGCTGTGTACCGCTGTTGTACCTGAAGTTTTCACAAATTGATTATTTTTCCATATAAGTTTTTTTGCTTTTAGATATTTAGATAGAAACTTATTGTTATAAGTATAGTCTACATAGTCAAAGATAAAAGACAGCTGTTAGAAAAGAGCATTTTCTTTTTGTAAATTTCAGTATCAAAAAAAATGTCAGTTTTAAGGTAGCATATCATTTCTATGTAAATAAGTATACGATACTTAAAAACAAAATGTGAATTGGTGTGTAACAATAAGTTTAATGTTCCTAGGACAAACTTTTGATATCTGAAACACTTTGGGAACAAATGCTTTTTACAGTTTTGGAGTAGTTTTCAGTTTTGATGATTTGTTTTGGTCAAATTTATTTTATTATCATGCATCAACACTTCATCAAATAAACTCCCAATAAACTACAAAATAAATTAAATTAAACGTACCAGCTGTACTTGATGCATCATCCAATCTGTCTTCTACAGTGACAACTCTAGTTTCTAGTGAATCTATCCTAGCATGAGCTGATTCGGCACTTTGTCTGTTGCCTAGCAATACATAAATCAATTGAAAGATAATATTTCCAACTTTCTACTAGAAATGAGTAACAAGATACCTTTGAGCCTTCACTGTATGTAACAGTACTAGTAACAGCAGCACAAGATACCTTTGAGCTTTCACTGTATATAACAGTACTAGTAACTACAGTACAAGATACCTTTGAGCCTTCACTGTATGTAACAGTACTAGTAACAGCAGCACAAGATACCTTTGAGCTTTCACTGTATGTAACAGTACTAGTAACAACAGCACAAGATACCTTTGAGCCTTCACTGTATGTAACAGTACTAGTAACAACAGTACAAGATCCCTTTGAGCCTTCACTGTATGTAACAGTACTAGTAACAACAGTACAAGATACCTTTGAGCCTTCACTGTATGTAACAGTACTAGTAACAACAGTACAAGATACCTTTGAGCCTTCACTGTATGTAACAGTACTAGTAACAACAGTACAAGATACCTTTGAGCCTTCACTGTATGTAACAGTACTAGTAACAACAGTACAAGATACCTTTGAGCTTTCACTGTATATAACAGTACTAGTAACAACAGTACAAGATACCTTTGAGCTTTCACTGTATGTAATAGTACTAGTAACAACAGTACAAGATCCCTTTGAGCCTTTACTGTATGTAACAGTACTAGTAACAACAGTACAAGATACCTTTGAGCCTTCACTGTATATAACAGTACTAGTAACAACAGTACAAGATACCTTTGAGCCTTCACTGTATGTAACAGTACTAGTAACAACAGTACAAGATACCTTTGAGCCTTCACTGTATGTAACAGTACTAGTAACAACAGTACAAGATACCTTTGAGCCTTCACTGTATGTAACAGTACTAGTAACAACAGTACAAGATACCTTTGAGCCTTCACTGTATGTAACAGTACTAGTAACAACAGCACAAGATACCTTTGAGCCTTCACTGTATGTAACAGTACTAGTAACAACAGCACAAGATACCTTTGAGCCTTCACTGTATGTAACAGTACTAGTAACAACAGTACAAGATACCTTTGAGCTTTCACTGTATATAACAGTACTAGTAACAACAACACAAGATACCTTTGAGCCTTCATTGTATGTAACAGTACTAGTAACAACAGTACAAGATACCTTTGAGCCTTCACTGTATGTAACAGTACTAGTAACAGCAGCACAAGATACCTTTGAGCCTTCACTGTATGTAACAGTACTAGTAACAGCAGTACAAGATACCTTTGAGCCTTCACTGTATGTAACAGTACTAGTAACAGCAGCACAAGATACCTTTGAGTCTTCACTGTATGTAACAGTACTAGTAACAACAGTACAAGATACCTTTGAGCCTTCACTGTATATAACAGTACTAGTAACAACAGCACAAGATACCTTTGAGCCTTCACTGTATGTAACAGTACTAGTAACAGCAGTACAAGATACCTTTGAGCCTTCACTGTATGTAACAGTACTAGTAACAGCAGCACAAGATACCTTTGAGCCTTCACTGTATGTAACAGTACTAGTAACAACAGCACAAGATACCTTTGAGCCTTCACTGTATGTAACAGTACTAGTAACAGCAGCACAAGATACCTTTGAGCCTTCACTGTATGTAACAGTACTAGTAACAGCAGCACAAGATACCTTTGAGCCTTCACTGTATGTAACAGTACTAGTAACAGCAGCACAAGATACCTTTGAGCCTTCACTGTATGTAACTGTACTAGTAACAGCAGCACAAGATACCTTTGAGCCTTCACTGTATGTAACAGTACTAGTAACAGCAGTACAAGATACCTTTGAGCTTTCACTGTATATAACAGTACTAGTAACAACAACACAAGATCTAGTTACCGCTAAAATAGCCAAAATAAGTATACACTCTTTCCATATTCCTCTTACTTACGACAGGAAAAAATTTCTACCTATATAAAATGCATAACTTATAACAATTGAGTGGAGAATGCTAAACTCTGTCTTGGAGGCTCCATAAAAGTTCCAGAGATTCCATAGAGTCAGTGCGGTAAGAACTTGAGACTATAGTTATGGAAAACTATGTGGAGCTTTCCAATAGCGCAGGTGGTTGCACTTAGTTCACCAGTTTTTGAGATGCTATCTATACACAATGTTTAGACAGAAACCAACACAGGTGAATAAATGCTGATGTATTAATTATGTAATTATAATTCATTGTGAAAGTTTAATGAGCTGCGAGTTATGTATTAAGTTCCACTACTACGAGCTTTCCATTGATCACGTCTTCGTAGTGCCATGCCGTAGCGTCACGGCTCATTGGTTTGAGCATAGAGGGAGGGATAGAGTAGTAACTGTATTACGCAATTGAGACTGTATCCGGGGCACTGACGTGTGACTATAGGCTCCGCCTATTCTGGTGTATTGTTGCAACTGCTTGTATTGAGTTTGTATTGAAAATAGACTTCCAAAGTCATTTTAACAAGATTTTCTCCAGATTGGCTGAAGTTTCTCAACCAAAACTTTTACTCTGATCAAGGTTAGACACTCCTTGTCAACATTTAGTACATTTTGTGAAAATCGAAGCATCTACTTGGTGTATCTATATTGGATCAAACTCTTTGGGTGGACGTGTTGACATTCGCTATTAGGAAATGATGCTGTATGCTGTTATATACTGCTAGCTAGTTATTCTTTATGCAACTATTTTTTTATAAAATAACATTAATCAGTTGTTCCAACTCGACAAAACATAAAATAATAACAAATTTACAACATGCATAACAATACGCAATCAGGGGCGTACCTAATTTGAAATTGAGTCCTCTAACAACTGATAAAAAAGCCCCGCGCACAGGAAAAATTTTTTGTTAGAGGATTAACAAAATTTTAGAGCTCTAAAAAATTTAATCCTCTAACAGCTAAACTTTAGAACTCTAACATAACATCCAAGTTCCACTACCATGTGTAATATATCAAATTTAACCTTCTGACTGCCTGTTCACAGTAGAGCATATGATTTATATTTTGCATCATAATCTAATGGTTTACATAAACCCAACATACAAAAATTTAAAGCCTAAATATTCTAGAGAACTATGAACTGCAGCAAACAAGGTCACTTAACAAACAAAAATAAAAGAAAGCAAGGTAAATGAGAAGTTGTTCACATATATATAACAAAATGTATAACAACAAATTTTTTGCATAATCTAAACAACAAATTATGATGTATAAGTTAGACAACAGTTTATTAATTTCTATGTTACCATCTTACAAAGTAGTTGATGACTCTCTTTTTTGGTTGGCTCCCACGTAAAATTTAAAAGTAAGGCACAAAATATAACATTAACATTACAGGTAATGTTTAAAAAAGATGGTAGAAATCGCAAAAATGTGATGCTTTCTTACCGATGTCTAATAGTCATCTTCAAAATGAAGTATACACACAAGTTTGTGAAAAAGTTATTTATCTACAGCTTACTCAACAGATTTAAAACTAAAATTAATTAGCCTACTAAGCCTAGTTAAATAAAAAATAGGATTGTTTTTGAAGAGAGAATCATTTTCTTCGGGAGAGGAATTTGTAAACCACAGCAGACACATTGATATCTATATCTTGGTGAATCGATAAAAGTGATAGCGCATTCAGTCTACAAAATCAGTAATGAAAATATGTTAATGCTTTCAACAATGTCACGTGACGAGAGCCATTGAAATCTGGGTAGAATCAGTTAGAATAGAACTAAAATAAAAACAATGTCCCCATAAACTATAAAGTTGACATTTAGAAAACTCTCTTTTGGTCAAACCTGGACATCATAAAACCATCTCCTAATATAAATAAACAGTAACGTCTATTTTAACCACCAAGAGCTAGGCACTGCACAGTCTGTACCATAGAATGCAGTAAAAAATCTTGCTAATTCGGTTTGAATGCTCAAGGTAAATCCACTGATGTGTAATATGCTATCCAACAGAGCAATGAAAAAGCTACAAGCAATAAAAAATATGATCTTCTAGAAAGCCGCCAAAAATGCATTTTTTGCTGAAAAAATAAGATTAAAACATCCCTGGAAAGCAACAAGGAAACACAGCTCATAAAATTGTTAATAATTATCAATGTCCATAGCTAATCTTCAAATCTAGTAATGTTAATTACCCTATTTACCAACTACTACAACTCATATTATTTACAATATAAACAGGAAAAGAGTCAACAGCAGTCACTAATAAAAGTTTTTACATATCCTATAGGAGTACGTACAAAAGCAAGTTTTTGTTCAATTACACATTTTAAAATCTCCAGAATAAAAAACAGAAAGCAGAAACTTAGAACATTCCGTCAAATTTACCTTTTTCCGGTCATTGTAGATCTTAAGCTACTCTTCAGCAACTTCAGACGAGAGAAGCTCCTCTCAGCTTCACAGCTTGTTATTGGCAGAATACAAACGACATGTAAGATTTTTACAATGTTTGGTACAAGGAGAGTTTTAGCAATATGAAGTGTCTTGGATGCGCTATCCGTAATAGTTTTTCCATCAGTCTCTTCAGTGTGCCTAAAACATTGCATACTTTTCAGATACTGTTTATTATCATATTTTGCAAAGAAAAGTTTCATTTGAATGTGGGAAATGTAATCATGCTTCAGTCCCAAAGTGCTTTTATAATACATAACCAAGACATCCCAATAAAGACCTCAACAAAGAATGTTTCAATCAAGTAGGACCTTAAGTAATTAAGATTTTGTCAGTATGTAGAGTCTGTGCAGTTTACAGCATTGTTGAGAAAAGCAGCTAACATCACATGTGTGTAGCCATTGTCTAAAATCACTGACAATAATCTAACATTAATAGTACAACAACCAGAATGATTATTGATATCATTGTGTGAGCTGTAAAATATAACTTACCAAAGATTCCACCATAATCGTAGCTCTGTTCCCAAAAGCACCATATCCAGATCGTCTTGGTATGGCTGAACAGCTTCAATAAGATCTCCTTTCCAATTGGTGAAGGCATGTCTGTATTTCGGACTAGTAACAGCAGTCGGGATTATCAGCATAAGTTTGTGGCTACTTGAAGATGCAAACCGTTCCTCCAACTGTTGGTGCATTATGTCTATCAACAAAGAAAGTAGCAAATCTGATTGGATAGATAAACAATGTATCTAACATAATGCGTAAGGCTGAACAATTATTGGATATCTATTATACTACTATACAATAATATATATTATTATATAGTATAGTAGTAGTGTTGTATATTTTGGTGACATCCTGTGGTCGTGTGTACATGTCCTAAAGGAGGTTAATCAGTAGCATAGCATAGCATGTAGTGTAGTCAAGTAACAACAGTACTACTACTACTACCACTACTACTACTGTACTACTACAACTAACTACTACTAGCGCTGATACTACTGTACTAGTTCTGCTATACTACTACTACTATACTTACTACTAATTTACTTAGTACAAATAAAATCCTGCTACTGTTGTTTATTATTTTTTAGTAACTCAGTGAATAATAAATATAATAAGTACGTAGCCTAAATGAAATAACTACTACAGCAGGAGGATTCACTTTCACAGGAGCATAATAAATAATAATAATAAATAATAAATATAATAAGTAGCCTAAATGAAATAACTTAAGAAAATGTATTATTAGCATAATATAAACATGCTTACCCCCAAAACTTCATAAGTGTTTGTTGCTGGCTCACTACTTTTCTCTTGCTCGCCATTGTTAAACTAGTTAAACTATCCACGAGTTTTAAATAAGCTGTGCCTGTTACACAGTACGTGCAACTAACACCCGAACAACAAAGCCCAGCACAGCAACCTGCGGTCACGTTTGTCCGCGCTACATAAAAAACCGCTCTTGACTGCAGGAGGAAAGGATCACACTTAGTTCCTATGCAACAGCTCTGGTTCTACGCACAAACTAAGGGTGTTGATTTGTTTTTCTAAGTATTTAGTGATTTTCTTTGTTTATGTCCTCTAACATTAATTCTAAATTCGAACAACTTTGTCCTCGAACGTTACAGTGTTCGAGGACTGTATGTACGCCCCTGGAATGGAGCTCAACACTTTTCTAAAATCGATCTGAAAATGGGCTTCCATCAGTTTTTGCTCCATCCTGACTCTCGGGATATAACAACGTTCAATACACATGTGGGGTTGTTTCGGTTTAAGAGATTGATGTTTGGCATATGTTCTGCTCCTGAGATTTACCAACGCGAAGTTGCAAACATTATTAGGGGCATCCCGGGTGTGTCTAACCTTGCAGATGACATAGTGGTTTATGGTAAAACACAAGCTAAACACAATGATAGGTTGTTTGAGACCTTCAGTCGCTTAGAGGCTGCTGGAATGACCCTGAACAGGGAGAAGTGTGTTTTCAATGCCAGCAACATAGACTTTCTAGGACACAGAATATCGGACAAGGGTGTTGACCCTGGAATGAGCAAAGTAGAAGCTATAGCAAATGCTGAGCCACCAAAGAGTGTCATGGAAATGAAGAGTTTCCTGGGACTTGTTGGATATTGTTCCAAGTTTATTCCATTCTTCTCAGACAAGACTGAGTTGCTGAGAAAGTTTACAGTTGGAAAACCTCCAAGTACACCTATCACTCTGACAGTTAGTGAATTGGCTGCATTTAACAGGCTGAAACAAGATCTCTCTAGCTGTGAAACACTGGCATATTTCAACGTACACAATAAAACTTAGGTGTACGCAGATGCTAGCCCAGTTGGCCTAGGTGCCATTCTGGTTCAATATCAAGACGGCACTCCACGCGTGGTGTGCTATGCTAGTAGAGCACTTACTGATGTAGAAACAAGATACATGCAGACAGAAAAAGAAGCACTGGCTTGTGTCTGGGCCTGTGAAAGATTCCACCACTACCTGTTTGGAATCCACTTTCAGCTGCTGACTGATCATGAAGCCTTAGAAATAATATATGGCAAGCGAACCAAGAGAGCTTCGCTGAGAATAGAACGCTGGGTGTTAAGACTGCAATGTTATGACTTTGAAGTCAAGTATGTCAAAGGTGTTGATAACATTGCTGATTCTTTGTCCAGGTTGATAAAGGTGGCCAAAGGTAGCGGAGGGATTGAACAACCTGAAGCTTTGGAAGATACAGAATTATATGTGAGACATACAGTGCTAAATATAGTCTCTGCAGTAACGGCAAAGGACATCGAACAAGCGTCCTTTGCTGACGAGGAGATTCAAAGCGTTCGGGATGCCATACAAAACAAAAATTCTGAGTGGTCACCGAATATTCCACGTGTGTATAAAGCCATAAGTCACGAATTATGTGTAATAGGTCAGTTGTTGCTACGGGGTGGTAGGATAGTGTCGCCAGCCTCTTTAAGAGATTCCCTACTCAGACTAGGTCATGAGGGTCATTTGGGGATTGTGGGAACAAAGAAAAACCTAAGGGCTCGATTTTGGTGGCCAGGTATAGATGTAGATGTGGAAAAGTTTGTAAAAAGGTGTCATGGATGCCAACTAACTGGAACGGCTACGCCTAGAGACCCTATTAGAGTGACTGAAATGCCAAATGCACCATGGTGTGACTTAGCTTGCGATATACTGGGTCCTCTATCTAATGGCGATAACCTTTTAGTCTTGGTTGATTATTATAGTAGGTGGTATGAGGTCAAGTTTCTAACTTCAACAACGTCCAAAAAGGTGATTGATGCACTGACAGATATCTTTGATACCCATGGGTTACCAGTGTCACTCAAGTCAGACAATGGTCCACAGTTCGTGTCAGGTGAATTTAAACAGTTTGCTGGTGATATGGGCTTTGAGCACTGTTTGACTACCCCTAGATGGCCCGAGGCTAATGGTGAAGTTGAACGCCAAAACCGTTCGCTTATGCAGCGCATAAAGATTGCTTTTACCGAAGGGTTAGATTATAAAGCTGAAGTGAGGAATACATTGTTGCCTATAGGGCCGTTCCACATACTATAACAGGAAAATCTCCTGCCGAGTTGTTGTTTGGACGTAAAATTAAGACCAGAATGCCACATTTTGCTGACATCCATCTAGATGATGGAGAGTGGCGAGACAGGGATGCGGAGAAAAAGCATGGTATGGTTGGGGATAAAAACAAGGGTAGGACTCAACATTCAGTAGCAGTAGGCAGTCTAGTTTTGGTGAAACGTGACAACCCTTCGAAAGTGCAAACACCTTTCCATGAAAAGCCTTTTGTGGTACGCGAGGTATGCGGCCCTATGCTGGTTCTGAAGTCTAGTGCTGGTAAAATAGTGCGGCGTAATGTGCATTTCACTAGACCGTATTTCTGCCCCACTTCTTTTGTTTTAGATAGCAGGTCAAGGACGCTGGAGAAAGAAGTGCAACCGACTGTTCCACCACTGTGCTCTGAGTCAGTTAGAGATGAGAGGAGATGGAGAGCGGTTGACGACATACCAAGCTCAGAAGCTGATATTTGTGATGAACCAGGACAGGCGGCCCACACCCCAGGATGTAACAATCACCATGGAATGTCACCAAGTCAACGACAGATAGATCCCTCCAACCAATCTCAGAATCGAGCCATTTCAGCTGAGAATCCCGCCACCGCTGAAATGCATGACAGTATAGATAACAATTTCCCATTGGCGCCGCCTAGACGCTCAGCAAGAGAGTCCAAAATACCACAATACCTAGATGACTATGTGCGGATTGCACAGTGTCAATAGTTTGATGACAATTTGTAAAACAATGTCGTATATATATAGACAGTACTAACATTTAATTGGTAGAAGCCAAGCATGGCATTATTACTTTGTTTTAACAAATATTCAACCATAGTATACCTGTTATGTCTTGAAGTTTATACGAAAAGGAGAGTGTAGTATCGGGAGTTATCTACACACCTTGAGTATTCTTTATATCCTTCCTAATAACGTAGTCACGTGGACACGTGACCTCATGAAGTAGTTGAGTTTTGAGAGTGAACCGGTGTAGCAGGCGTGAGCTGCTGGGTGTTCATTGAGTTAATAATAAATACATGTATTAACCCTCACGTACCATACTTATCATTCTATAACACGCTGCCACCAATGTGCAGGATTTCACTGTGTGAGTTGGTAGCTCGGCCTACCTGCACAACTTCCCGAACTGAGTTGGCAACTGTGTCTATCGCTGAGCAATACAACCCGCCCACAGGTCGACTAGTGTTCTTAGGAATGGTGGGTGACCATTCTAGTTCACTGTCTAGCTGTCGGTTGCGTTAGCTTGTTTCAGTGCAAGGCAGAGGTCGAACTTTGAAGGCGAACTAGGCGAAGCTAGGTTCGGCCAGCAGAGGTTCGAACTATTCTGCTGAGTGCAGTCAGTGACCGAACTTTGAAGGCGAACTAGTCAGAGCTAGGTTCGGCCAGCAGAGGTTCAGGCTGATCTGCTTGTTTCTTACTACTCGAGTAATAGAGCAATCGTTGTACGTGCATGTACTGAGCGCAGTGAAGTTATTATTGTTAGAGAACAAAGAAACTTCTGAGAGTGTGCAAGCTGACTCTGATTTATTGCTGCCTTAACACGGCTATTTATACAAAAGGTTACATAACGATAAAATATGTAAACAGGACAATACAAAAGAAATGTTATAAGACACGCCTGGTAATTAGGACTAGACAAATGAAAATGAGTATATAAAAGATAGGGCTGGCCTTGCAGCTACGGCTGAGTGCATGCACATGGGTTACATATAAAATTGTGTGTGAATAGAACATAGGTATGGAAAGCACATAGAACTACTAGCGTTAGAGTACATACATAGAAATAAGTAAGTGGATAAAATAAATGTTCGGTTGAACGCCGTCCGCCACAATACTATAGCCACCAATTTTAATTATCAAAAAAAAATCTAAAACTTCTCACTGCACTATCTAAATAATAATAAATTATTACTTTATTACGTTTATTATTTTTTTAATTAAGATCAATCTAATCTGACATCTCTTACCTGGCAATGGTGTGTAGATATTATCTTTATTTAGAGTCTCAACTAATTTTCTTTTTGAATATTATAATTTGTGAAAAGAAACCAATAAAAAGTCAATGACGGATTATTATTTATTTATTTATTTACCATCCGTCGTTGGAAAGTTATGACAATTAGAGCAGTTAAATTTTTATAGGTCAACTCAGACCTATCGCTGACAAACGGCGTTCATTGGTTCTCATTGCAATAATGCATCGCCGTAATGTCACCGATGTCAGAAAAGTTTGACACTGCCAAACTTTCCCGATTGAACGGCGTTATGGCGTCGACAACGGTATTGCATGTTCATATTATCGGCGATAGGACAATTCCCACTATCGCAGTAACAATCGGTGAAAATGTGAACCAGGCTTTATATAGACTTGCTCTTAGCCCAGCAGGGCGGTTATTGTTTAGTTGTGCTCAGACATTGTTTAGTGTTGTGAGATACTGTCTAGTGAGTAATGCATGCTTAGCTAGTGGGATACTAGCCTGTCTCAGACAAGCTTTGTTTTCGCGGGAGTTGTCCACCCGCGCAAAGCGGAGCTGAGCGAAACAAAGCTTGTCAACTTATGGCAAAACAGCTCGACAAGCTCGACTCAAGAAGGTGAAGTTGTCTGCTCAATTAACATGAAACGTTTACTGGTGGCTGTCGAAGTGAGATGCGCATGTATTCCTGAGGACAAACTGGCCTTGACCGTAGCTGTTACTGTAGTAATCACAAATTGCGTACGCAGGACAGCCACCCTAGCTGATAAGAGCCGTTGGGTGAATCCGCAAGCACTTGTAGTTGATGGCATAGAAATATAGTTTAAATAGAATAGCATCTCACGTACATCTTGCGATCCCTCAGTGGTGGTAATAAACACCAGAATAGGCGGAGCCTATTGTCACACGTGAGCGCACCGAAAACAATGCCAATGCATGTAATATTTCTATCACTAGGTCCATGATCCCTACATCTATGCATAAAATACTGAAATACAACCATGAATTGACTTTTGTCATTCAGCATGAAAGCAAGTTAAAAATCACATACTTTTTTGTCAGCTAAATATGTACATAATGACGAACAACAGTTTCTAATATTGAGATATGCAGTATGTTTATGTACAAAATGATATGAAGCTTGTCAAAGTGTTCGCATATTGCGTATTATTATTTTGTTGTAAATTTTTTATTATTTCAAGTTTTATTGAGTTGGAACAATTGATTATTGTTATTTTATAAAAAAACAGTTGCATAAACAATAACTAGCTAGCAGTATATAATAGCTAGAGCATGATTTCCTAATAGCAAATGTCAACACATCCACTAATGGAGTTTGATCAAATATAGATACACCAAGTAAATGCTTCAATTTTCACCAAATGTACTAAATGTTGACAAGGAGTGTCTAACCTTGATCAGAGTAAGAGTTTTGGTTGAGAAACTTCAGCCAATCTGGAGAAAATCTTGTTAAACTGACTTTGGAAATGTATTTTCAATACAAACTCAATACAAGCAGTTGCAACAATACACCAGAATAGGCGGAGCCTATCGTCACACATGAGCGCCCCAGATACAGTCTTAAAGCGTGTAATACAGTTATTACTCTATCCCTACCTCTATGGTTGATGGTCACTTGTGCTATAGAAAAGTGATGTAAATAATGTTGTTATGAAATTTAGATTATTTCTCATATTATGCCACCTAGAAAACGGTTAAACCTTGGCAGCACAGGTGCCACACCTGATGCTAAGAAGAAAGCTAACAGGTCTGGTAGGGAATGCAGACAAATACAGAATCAGTTGCAGGTTGGTTGATGATTTGCAGGGGTGGGAGAAAATGACTTTAAAGTCGAGTCAAGTCATGAACTTTGTGAGTCGAGTCAAGTCAAGTCGCAGCCATTCTGAGGTTCAGCTGAGTCAAGTCAAGTAAAGTCACAAACATTGTTGAGTCAAGTCGAGTTGAGTAATAAAAAATTTTAAGTCAAGTCAAGTCTGACTCAAATGACTTACAAGTCGAATATCAAGTCACTTGAATATCTCAGAGTCTATTGGTCGTAGAGCATTATCAAAGACATCGTGATCGGCAGATTTCAGAGGGGGTAATTTAGATGTCCAATAGATGACTAATACAAAACTTTCACAGAAATCGGACGATTTTTATTGAAGGATTTCCCTAACAGCAACAGATGACAAAAATATTGGCAATGATAAATCAGTGGTTCAGAACAATAGTCTGGCAGTATAGCATTTGTACTTATGGAAAGCCAGAACCAGTAGAATGTTGCAGCCAATAAAATATTCTGTTTACAGCTCAAGCAGTAGACACTTCACAGTGACTTAAATGGTTTAACCCTATTCCTTGCATGGCAGTTGTTTTTCCTCCTTCCTTACTTGAAAAAAAGGTCACCATTTTATTTTAGTAACTTAATTTTGTAAAATTACTTGTTCTTTGTTCATTTTCTGTTAAAAACATCTCTGCAGTAAAGTTGTGCAATAAATTTTGAAACACATGTTTAATGAAGTCAAAAAGCATTAGGAATTTTACAAGTTGCAATCAACTTTTTTTTCCAGCAGGAATTTGACCTAGATGCAGTTGACGAGAAGGCGCATTAAAAACAACAACCCTATTGAAAAAAAAGTCTTCCCCATTTCACAACTTTCGTAATCAGAGTGCACTAATTATTTTTAATACATTTCTAGTTGACAAAACAAACAGTATTCTGCATATGCACCTTCTTCTTGTCTTCTTATATTTTTAAACGGTAGAAAATCATCAACTATTCTACCTTTTTTCTGGTAGGAAACATTTGAATGGAAGGCCTAATTGTAATTTTCTGATCACCATACTCCAGCAAGCATACAGTTGGCTAACTATTAGCTAGGTTGTGCACTAAATAACACCTCTGGTTCCGATAACCAAACAGGAAATACAAACAGCAATGACACACGGGTATTCTGTTATCTTAGGAAATTGTGGTAGGAGCAGACAACTCTGCGAGATTGACTCCAAATGACTTGATGATGACTTTAATAAAGTCATCTGTATTATGAAGTCGAGTCAAGTCAAGCCATGAAACTTTTCGAGTCAAGTCGAGTCAGATGAGCCATCAAGTCAGAGTCAAGTCAAGTCACTGCTCAACTAAGTCAAGTCAAGTTATGACCTATGACTTGACTTGACTCTAAGATGACTTGACTTATTCCGACTTATTCCCACCTCTGATGATTTGTTGTTAGTAGTTGTTGTCATGATGATGATCGATGATGATGTGTTGTGGTGGTTGTCTGTCTCATTATTCATTATTATTATTTATTATGAATATTATTATTGATGATTATCATGTTATTATTATAATTAATTAGAAATATTATTAATTGTAAGCAATAGTAATAAATGTGATAATTAATTACACATGATAATGTGAGGGACGCCAGTACTCTCTCACGTTATTATTTATCCTAAGACAATCTCTCACAATTATCGGCTGAGACCTTCTCTCATTGTGTAATTCTATTGTGTAAGATTTAAGCCTTTAACCCACAAGTAACTCTCTGTCTACGCAACGTCTACCTTTATATCTCGATACGTACTCATTGTCTATGTCTATGTCAGCGTTCTATTGTTTACCTGTGCCCATGTTGCTAGAGTCTATTTTGTGCGTTCTATCTCGTACCCAAATAATTATTATTTACTGTATATTAGATTTTTCCACGGTTTTAATTATTACATTTTGGAGCTGATGTAAGGGCAAGGCGTGGCTTGCACCAATGTTTTTCCCAGGCGTGGTTATTAACTTGAACCCGCCTACTCTGTATTTAAATTCATGTTTGCACAATAAAGTTCAGAGTTAGCCTGACTCTCAGATGATTCTCTCTCTCAGAAGCAAGCACAGCTAGGAGCACCAAAACTACAAGCGCTGACCTGGTCGACTGTTAGCAAGCACGAAGCTAAGGTGGAAAGTGAGAACGGTTCGCCCTATCACTGTGTATACCCTCACCTGAGGTGAGGATTACAACACAACGCCTAGTGCCCTAAAGCTGCGTACACACTAGAACGATTTTTTATCAAAAAATTGTTCATGTTGGAGTTGTTTCCTTTGTCGGCCGATGGTTGCGTACACACTGTAAATCGTCGGAGAAAAGCATCGGCCGAAAAATTACTCAAGCCTGGTGTTCTCTTGTAAAAGAGGCTCGTAATTTCGTTATTTCCGGAATGTAACTAATAGTGACGAGAAATTTATTTTTTGTCAAACAATTTTTTTCTCGCCGTTGTTCGCAATTATTTTTAATTATTTACAAGTGAACAGTTGTTGGAATAAAAAAATAGTCATAATGAACTGTGAGACCGAGTTAGCTACTGCATTGGCAGCTTACATAGTTTCGATCGGGAATTATGCTTTACTAAAACAGAATAATAATGATAATCAAAATAACAACAACAATTATTATAATAATTATTATAATAATTATCTGGAACAAAATCGTAAACGTAGAGCATGCTGGGTAAGCCATATCAATGAAAAGAGAGGAAAATACGGAGCATACCATTCAACAATGGCTCAACTAGAAGTCAGCCAAAGTAAGGAGTGGAAAAACTATATGAGGATGGACAAACATTTATTTACTGCTCTGCTCCAAGCTGTCACTGTGGATATTAGCAAACAAGACACTAAGCTTAGACTGGCCATTCCACCTAGTGAATGATTAGCTTTAACACTCCGTTACTTGGCCACTGGTGAAAGCTTCACTAGTCTGCACTACCAGTTTAGAATGGGTACCAGTACAGTTGCTGCAATAATACCAGAGGTTTATACAGCCATCGTGGATGTTTAAAAAAAACAGTTTTTGACAACACCATCAACAGCAGATCAGTGGAGAACTGTCAGCCAGCAATATGAAGTGCTGTGGAACTTTCCACATTGTTTGGGTTCCCTTGATGGAAAACACGTTGTTCTACGAAAACCTTGGCATGCTGGATCTGTGTATCACAATTATAAGGGTACAGAATCTATTGTGTTGATGGCACTTGTAGATGCAAATTACAGGTATTTTTTGTTAAAATTATTTTTTATTATTTTAATGACTTTTTGTTGTTTATGCAAAAAAGATAAGTTTCATATTGTTGTTGACAGGTTCATGTACGTTCACATTGGCTGCAATGGTAGAATTTCCGATGGAGGTGTTTTTAAAAGCACAGGTTTCTACAAGGCTCTAGAAGAAGGAACTTTGAACATTCCAGAACCAAACCTCTGCCAAACAGCCTAGATACATCGGCCATACCATATGTCATTGTCGCTGATGATGCATTTGCTTTAGCAAAAAATATCATGAAACCATATCCTAGGTAAGAAAATAGCTTATACTGGTGTTATTTATTATATTGCTGAATCTTTATTTAATCAATCATCACTACTTATTGTTTTTATTATAGACGCAGTCTTACTGACAAGGAGCGTAAAATCTACAACTATCGGCTGTCACGCGCTAGAAGGATAGTGGAAAATGCATTTGGAATAACGGCAGCCACATTTAGAGTGAGAGAAACTTTATAAGTGTGAGAAATATTCAAAATTACATCAACTCTTATTTCTTGCTTCTGACATAATTTATTGATATGTTTTGCTTCAGATATTTGAGAAAGCAATTCCTCTCGAGCCGGAAAAGGCAGAAATAGTAACTATGGCTGCATGTACATTGCACAACTTTATTCAGACAAATAAAGCCACTGATTTGACAGCAGATTCACAAACCGCTGATGATGGCTCGTGGAGAACTATTTGCTCATCTGGTTTAGGTGACTTCCAAGCCAACTCAGCCGGGAACAATTATTCACAGGCTGCTGCTGACATTCGAAACAAATTTTGTACCTATTTCAATGGGCCAGGTGCAGTAGAGTGGCAGGAGCGCATGGTCCAGTAATGTCTGATTGATTAATAGTTCGTATTTTGCTTACACTTTTCTCCAGTAACAATCTAATTGTGCGCATTTTTTGGATTAATTTGTATGTCATGGCAGTAGCAATAACATTTCTTTCAGTAACAATAACAATTTATTTATTCAACGATAACATAACAATTTGTTGATTAAAAATAACTTTCACAATAACCAGCGTCAAATTCATAAGAAGTCAACAGAATTAAAAAAGTTGTTTATTTTATTTACAAGTTTGTGTAATCAAATTGTCGAGTTTGTGCCGGAGGCGGAAACATGGTTTTTAAAACCATAGACTGAATGTCATGCATTAAATATTTTCTTGTTTGCAAGTCAATGGTTGATAAATCAGCACCTAGTGATATTAAAAAGCCTCTGATGTCCTCAGGAACAACGTTGTCTGGCTGTCTAGCCATGATGGCTGACAAGGCATTACTTGCAGCCTGCATGTTTTCCACGATCTCCTTCTGCGCTGGTGGGGTGGGTGGTGGCACTGGGGTTGTTGATTTTCTCTTTCTTTTGTTTATAAATTTTTCCTTGCTTTCTTGGTCACTTATTATATCTAATAAATAAATGTATCATAAATAATACTCAGTTTGCTGATAATATATTGGCTGGTTCATCGGATAGTATTATTGTTATGAACCTACCACTGCTGGCACTTGAAGAAGAGGATGATAGAGGATGAGCTGTATCTGAACTTGAATCAATCCCTTCTCGTACTACCAGAGTTGGCACTAAAAACGTTAAATCTTCGTAAAACTCCCAAGTTGATTTGTATACATCATCTGTAGCCATTCCTGATCTTTTGCTTAACTCTACAGCATTCCATTCCTACACAAGAATAAAAAAGTTTATTACACAATATATATCAAATTACATAAATCAAATGCACCTCTGCCTACCAGGAGTGTGTGTGTGTTAGATATAGTGGCGTCATAGCATACTAAGCAAGCAGCACAGTTGTTATTGTCTAGACAGATAAGAATGGCACACATGATGATTCTTACCAGTTTTTCGTTGTTCTACAAGTATAGTAGGATTGGTATACAATACTGATAAATAATATCGCATATTAAATATATTATTGTTACTGTGATTATTATTCTCATTGATTCATAAATAAATAGCTATAAATATTTATTATATTATTATTGTCATAATGATAATTATTAATTAATAAATAACTATTGTATAACAGGAATAATAATAATAATACACCACTGAGTAATAGTATTTTGCAGTTGTTTATTATTATTATAATAATAATTATTAATTATTATTATTATAAGTACTTGTTGTTATAATTATTATTCCTATTATCATTATTGTTGTTATTAGTACTTGTACAATAATTTTTTTTGTTATTTGTTTAGATTGTTTTAAGCTAGTACATTACCTTTCTGAACCGTGTCCTCAGAGAAGAATATTTTTTTTTGCAATCTTATGATATGTATAAAATCCGAGGTTTATTGTTTGTCGTAACTTACTTAGTTGTATGATCGACTCCTCGAATCCTAGCTATATCACTGTAAGTAGTACTTTCCACGGTCCTGCGTCGGAGTGGATAAATGTCATAGAGTTGTCTCGGCTGTTAGTAGGTTTGGTCTCCACGGTTAGCTATCAGTGGTGTATATGTTGATCTACAATAACAGCTTGGGGTTAGTTTCATGTATTTGTAGTAGAACGGAATATCATCGCTCGAATCTACTTCATTCTCTCTCCATTCACCCTCCCACGAATGTTGAGGTTAGGTTGGGTAGTGAGTGTCTTTTTAAGTTGATTACATGTTGATCGATTCCATTTACTATTGAATTTTAGAGTCGATTCTTAATCTGTGTTTCTATTAAGTAATTAGTTGACTGGCCAGTTACTAGCTCTGGACTGAACTGAATTGATGTGATAGCATATCTGGTTGATTTACATCACTAGGCAATTTGGAGTTATTTACTCAATTAAGCTATAAAAGAAAGAGTGGACAACTTTTATTAAGTTGGCACACATTTAAATGAATAGAAGTATTGAGAGTTGTCATCTCTACAATAATTTGAACTTGACAATTTCACAAAAGCCACAGGGAAATAAAAACTAACAATTTTGAACATAACACTGATACAGTAGTATTACTCTCTGCAGCCAGTTCTCTGAGTTGCTGCTCCTTGATATCTGTCTTTGTATACGTATCATCTGCAGTGTCCCATATTGCAGGAAAATACTCCAAGTTAGCAACCAAGTTTCTAATTATTTGTTTAATGTTACAAGATATGATCAGCGATTTTGGTTTTGTTTTTATTATTAATTTATCCACGGCAACAATTTTGTTTACGCAGCGCTATGGACATGACCGCACCGACTAAATTACTCAATTCTGATTGGCTAATGTTATAAAAATCGTCGGAGATGGAATTTTCACCGGCCGATGGACCTAATCATCGGCCGATATTGCATTCACGCTAGGCCGTTTTGTAAGTGCACCGATTTCGGCCACCAAATCGTCCTAGTGTGTACGCAGCTTAATAGTTCGGCTCATCATAACGGTACGAACTCTGAGAGTTCGGGACCAAATAGCACACCAATAATTTCAGTGTGATTATTGTCGATCTCGACTGAGTCAGATTCGACACTAAATAATTCCTGCACAATTATTGTCGGAGATAACAGTTCGTAACAAACTATAAACTAGACAATAATCCCTGCACCATTATTGTCCGAGCCACAGTTCGCAACAAACTCTAAACTAAACAATAATTACAGCGCAATTATTGTCGAACATAGACATGTTCGGATGCAGCCAATAATTACCAGATAATTATTGCACTCACTCCACATCAGATTCGGTTGCACACGAAACTGCACAAGCCAATGTACGCACCCTGAAACAATAATAGCACATTATTGAGCACTGACTTAGGGCTGAGACAGAGCATATCGGGAGAGTGTACAGGTGGCTACCACCCAGACACAAATTCCTGTACAATAATAATAATAATAATGATAATGATTATTATATAATAATATTACAATAATAATTTCAATATTTTATTTAATTTATTATTATTATATATAGTGATTAATTATAGAATAATTACTATTTTGTATATCATAATTATCATATTTTTATTTGAAATAATAATATTATTCTATTATATTATTATATTAATAATTTTTTTATCAATTTATAATAATATTATTAAAACACTAAATAAATTAATGAAACAATAATTTGATTTTAATAGTACTACTATTACTAGTAGTATTGTGCAGGATTTCACTGTGGGGGTGTGAGTTGGTAGCTCGGCCTACCTGCACAACCTCCCGAACTGTAATGGCAACTGTGTCTAATGCTCTAGCAATACAATCCTCCCACAGGTCGACTTAGTAGGCTGAGAAATGGTGATTAACCATCCCAGTTACTAGTGAGCTGCCGATTGCGTTAGCTGTTATCAGTGAGTGAAGCAAGGTCGAACTTTGAAGGGCGAACTAGTCAAACTAGGTTCGGCCAGCAGAGGTTCAGCTAATCTATTTCAGTGCAGTGCAGAGGTCGAACATTGAAGGCGAATTTAGGCAAGGCTAAGTTCGGCCAGCAGAGGTTCAGACTGATCTGCTTGTATATTACTACTCGAGTAATGGTGCGCAGTGAAGTTATTGTTTAGAAACAAAGAAACTTCTGAGAGTGTGCAAGCTGACTCTGATTTATTGATACAAAACATCCATATTTATGTACACTGTTACATAATAAAAGTGATAGACAAGTGATAGACAAAAGAGGCCACACCTGGCACAATTGATTGGCCAGCGTGTGCGAATAAAATATAAGAGGTGGTCCTTGACTGATTGCATGGCTAAACTCACATGGCAAATATATAAGTTTGCATGTAAATAGAAAATAATAATTAATATGCATAGAGCTACTTGCCCTAAAGCGCGGGCATAGAACAATACATGTAGTAAGCATAGAACTGGGTAAGTGTAAGTGTTCGTAATTATACCATAGAATGTTCGATAAGCATAGAATGTTCAGCAAGATGGCGCCGGTCCTCTACAGTATTACTACTAGTAGTATACACTCTCTTTTTTCTACCTATGCCAGGCCTATATATATATATATATATATTGTACAGGAATTTAGGATGGAGTGGTAGCTGTCACCTGTACAGCGGCCCACAGTAATAAGTAAGTACAACAGTGCAGTGTACGCCTTCCAACTCGCCCTCGACCTAATCCCGAGGAGTAGGTATGTCAGGTCGACCTAGCCGTTCGAATAACCGTTCCAGTATCACTTGTCCGTAGGTCAAGTGCAGTGTGAGTCGAATCGACTGACCACTTTCTACTGACTGTTATCCTAGTTGCTAGTCGACTGGTTTCCGTGCAATTTCTCTGTCTGCGTTATTGTGCAAGTGCTGAACTTAGCAAGTTCCTCTGCCAGCGCAATCCGTGCAAGAGCTTACTTGTATTGTTTCTATCAAGCTACCTGTGCTTTAGCATAAGTGCGCTTATGCTTAGTAGATCAAACAAGCAAGTGAGAGTGTAGGCATTAACTCTGATTTATTTGGGCAAGACAACCATATTTATATCGTAAAAGATTACATAATAAGATTGGCAGCTACACAACAAAGGCCTGCTCCGCCTGTACATAAGATTGGTTGGTTAAAAGCCAATAGAACTGGAATTAGCATAGAACGGGAGGTGCTAATCAGCACGGCTGATTGCACAAGCACATGTGTAAAATATGGTACTTCACGCAAGCCATATAAGATATAAGAAATGACAAGTACAAGTATAAAATAGTAGCTAAGCAGTTCGGCAAGTGATAGAATAAGAGTATATAATAGTTCGGCAAGTGTTATGCCCTGGTCACACGAGACCGAATTTCTGACGAAACTATAACGAAACTATTTTTTTCAGGCCCAGCGAATTCGTTGCTCAGCAAACCAAGCGAATAATTCAGTTTCGTCGTGATCAAGCAATGCTAGGTTTGGGAAAATCTTCGGTTGCGATGCTTGCATGTGATTGGACCATTCGACCAGATAAGCTCATTAATAGGTTTATTTTCTATGTTCTGTTATTGGCTGGTCTCCAATGTCAGGGTCATTCACAACGAACGCATGGTTTCCATAGTAGTAGCACATTTGTTTTTGAATAAATAATTATTTATTATATTCATAATGAGTTTTAAATAAATGAAAGATAATAATAATAATAAAATATAATCAAACAATTGGAATAGTACTGGCTGGTCAAACTTAGCTATTTATTAAAATAATCTATTCCAAACATCAAAAATAATAATAATTCTTCTGTGCTTTCACATCACGCAGTAAAGTATGACTAGGCCCGCGCACAAAACACAATCCTCTGTCATTGGATGAAACTAGTGATCGCTAGGCGTAACGAACTAATTATAGTTCTCGTGTGACCAGTACAACGAAACTATTATAGTCGCACCTCGGCGATTTTCTAAAATAGTTTCGTTATAGTTTCGTTTATCAGTCTCGTGTGACCAGGGCTTTATTATGTACATATGGTCGACCTGTTCGGGAGGTCGTGGCATATTTCCCTCACAATATATATATATAAATATATATATATATATATATATATATATATATATATATATATATATATATATATATATATATATATATATATATATATATATATATATATATATATATATATATATATTTAATTTTTTATTTTTGAAAGCAAAATTTATTGAGAATCAAGTACTTTATTACTACTAATTAGTTTCGTGCAGGAGATCGTTGTTTGCACTCTTCAGGTAAAATTTAAAATGAAATTAAATTAAATGCATGATGCTATGACATAAAGGTATGCACAATGGTCAAAGGATGTGAATAGCAGGTCTATCTATATGTGTATGGGCAATGGATAATGGCATGTATAAGGAGTAAAGTTATTGTTGTTTACGTAATATTTCCTAATAAATGTTTTCTTTTATGTCTGCAGGCTGACACTAACTCATTACGGCTACTCAATGTACTCATTTTTGGATGGCGGATGATGTAGAGTTTTTCTGTAAGGCATAAGTTGCACCGCTTTGTTGCTGTATTGAATGCAGTAGCTTGGTCTACGATGCGCCATGTGGTGTTGTACGGTGTATTGTTCTCTTTCAATGTCCAGATGTAACTGCTCAGTTCTGTTGCGTGTCTCTTACCAATGTTTTTGAATGAGCTTTTGTGGTTGTTAAAACGAGTTTTAAATGCTCCCTCAGTAAGGCCAATATAAGTTGCTGGTGGTTTGGAGTTGTCTTAAGTTGTCACTGTTGCCTGATATATTATTGATTCCTTTAGGCAGTCACCATTCAGTGGGCATTGTTCAGCTTCTCTGCAGTTGCAAGATTGTTGAGATGGTTTCAGTGGTCTTAGTTGTTTCTTGTTGTGTCCACTGATGATGGATTTTACGTTTGGGTAACAGCTGTAGCTAATCTTCATCAAGTTTTTGTTAAATATTTTGTGTAATTTGTGGCTGCTTGGGAATTCTGAGTTAAGATGCTTAAAAAACTGGATGCCGATATTTGTGGAAATGTTTGTACTATAGGGTGGGTTGTACAAAATTATGTTGCGTTTTCGTTTCCTTCTGCAATGAATTGTGTTGGTTGAGTCGCTATTGTTTTGGTTATAAGTAAGTTTGAAGTTGTGCCCACTATCTTTTAGAGCTTTCTGGTACGCTGGCGCTGCTTGTTCAAATGTGCTGGCATTGGATGAAATGTTAGTAGTAATATATGAGCAGATCTCCCAACCAAGTGTTTTTTTGTGGATTAGATTTTGGAGTTTAGGCAATGGGTTACGACGTTGGATGAATCCGCCGAGTTTATATTGTATTTCATTTGAGGGGTACTTGAGTGGCATTTGAGTGGCATTTAAGTGGCATTTGAGTTTTGATTCTTTTTTTACTTAATTTGAACTTATATGGCATATAGATTTTGAATGTATGGCTTTCAAGTTTTAATAACTTTTTTACATAACTCGAACTCATATGGTATCTTGAGAGAGAGGGGAGAGGAGAGAGGAGAGATGGGAGATGAGAGAGAGAGAGAGGAGAGAGATTTTTTAGTTTTCTATACATTCATGTATATATGGTTAATTATGTACATATTTATGGCTATATTTATATCTACATAGAGAGGGAGAGAGAGATCTTTTAGTTTTCTATACATTCATGTATATATGGTTAATTATGGACGTATTTATGGATATATTTATATCTACATAGAGAGAGGAGATATATCTACATTGAATAAATATATTGATCAAAAATGAAAATTATATGATTATATACCTGATTACATAATAAGTAGGGAAAATCTTCCTATATAATATAGCTAGAGTCAGTAAATACTAAGTTATACAAAGCAATACAACTTGTAATGACATTCAATGCATTCATACATACATACATATGGTATCTTGAGAGAGAGAAAGAGAGAGAGGAGAGAGATCTTTTAGTTTTCTAGCAATTAATGTATATATGGTCAATTATGTACATATTTATGGGTATATTTATATCTACATAGAGAGAGAAGAGAGGAGTTATATCTAAATTGAATAAATACATTGATTAAAAATGAATCATTATATGATTATATACATTTATTACATAATAAGTAAGGAAAATCTCCCCACATAATATAGCTAGAGTCAGTAAATACTACGTAATACAAAGCGCTACAACTTGTAATAAATACAAAGTAATAACAGTTAATGCATAGTTTGTTCCTTTACAATGTTGTCTTTGATGTACTGATGTTATATCTTAGGAAGGAAGACTTCTGTTCTATGTGCTTTTAATTTCGTAATGAACTAAAATAAAAAAATTATGTATTAGTATAGAATGATTAAGCAAAAATGTAAAATAATTACATGAATTTGAATTATAGTTCTAGTTACATTAGATAGTTTACATTATTAGAAAAGGGAAATAACTCACCAAGTTACATTGTTCAACTTGTTCTTTCTTGAGCATTATTTTCACCAAGTGCTTTTGATTCTCTTTCATCTATCTAAAACAAAACAAAAAATACTTGCTTTATAAATATGTTGTAAAAAAATACACTAATTACACGAAAAAAGTGCTTTTTTTTTTACCTGAAAAAAATGTATATGTTCAACATTTTTGTTGTAAAAACTACGTTAATTACACCCAAAAAGTCCTTTTCTTTACCATGAAAATGTATATATTCAGCATTTTGTTGTAAAAAATACACTAATTACATCAAAAAAGTCCTTTTTTCACCTAGAAAATGTATATATTCAGCATTTTGTTTAATTTATGGTAAAAATTAGTAAAACTCACCTATAGTGATATGATTGCCTTGAGTTATAGATTAGCTTTTTGAACTCTTGTTCTGGACAGTTTTTTTCAGCATCATCGAAATATAATATAAGTAATTTTCAGAGTCTTCATTGGTTTGGTATCATCTAAGTAGGTGGTAGATCTTGAAAGGAGTTCTTGCTGTGTTGGAGAAGTCGGCTGTCTTCAAAATTCATGTAGTTTGAGTCTTCATTGGTTTGGTATCATCTAAGTAGGTGGTAGATCTTGAAATGAACTCTTGCTGTGTTGGAGAAGTGTGCTGTCTTCAAAATTCATGTAGTTTGAGTCTTCATTGGTTTGGTATCATCTAAGTAGGTGGTAGATCTTGAAAGAAATTCTTGCTGTGTTGGAGAAGTCGACTGTCTTCAAAATTCATGTAGTTTGAGTCTTCATTGGTTTGGTATCATCTAAGCAGGTGGTAGATCTTGAAAGGAGTTCTTGCTGTGTTGGAGAAGTCGACTGTCTTCAAAATTCATGTAGTTTGAGTCTTCATTGGTTTGGTATCATCTAAGCAGGTGGTAGATCTTGAAATGAATTCTTGCTGTGTTGGAAAAGTGCGCTGTCTTCAAAATTGATGTAGTTTGAGTCTTCATTGGTTTGGTATCATCTAAGTAGGTGGTAGATCTTGAAAGAAATTCTTGCTGTGTTGGAAAAGTCGACTGTCTTCAAAATTCATGTAGTTTGAGTCTTCATTGGTTTGGTATCATCTAAGTAGGTGGTAGATCTTGAAATGAATTCTTGCTGTGTTGGAGAAGTGCGCTGTCTTCAAAATCGATGTAGTTTGAGTCTTCATTGATTTGGTATCAGGTATCATCTAATTAAGTCGTAGATCTTGAAAGGAATTCTTGCTGTGTTGGAGAAGTATGCTGTCTTCAAAATTCATGTAGTTTGAGTCTTCATTGGTTTGGTATCATTTAAGTAGGTGGTAGATCTTGAAATGAATAAATATTTGCTGTGTTGGAGAAGTATGCTGTCTTCAAAATTCATGTAGTTTGAGTCTTCATTGGTTTGGTATCATCTAAGTAGGTGGTAGATCTTGAAAGGAGTTCTTGCTGTGTTGGAGAAGTCGACTGTCTTCAAAATTCATGTAGTTTGAGTCTTCATTGGTTTGGTATCATCTAAGTAGGTGGTAGATATTGAAATGAATTCTTGCTGTGTTGGAGAAGTGTGCTGTCTTCAAAATTGATGTAGTTTGAGTCTTCATTGGTTTGGTATCATCTAAGTAGGTGGTAGATCTTGAAAGAAATTCTTGCTGTGTTGGAGAAGTGTGCTGTCTTCATCTTCATTGGCTTGGTATCATCTAAGTAGGTGGTAGATCTTGAAATGAATTCTTGTTGTGTTGGGGAAGTATGCTGTCTTCAAAATCTATGTAGTTTGAGTCTTCATTGGTTTGGTATCATCTAAGTAGGTGGTAGATCTTGAAAGGAATTCTTGCTCTTGCTGTGTTGGAGAAGTGTGCTGTCTTGAAAATTGATGTAGTTTGAGTCTTCATTGGTTTGGTATCATCTAAGTAGGTGGATCTTGAAAGGAATTCTTGCTGTGTCACATAAGTAGGAGAGAAAGTCATGTTGTTTTACATCTATCATTGGTGTTGGTAGATCTTGACCACATGATTATGTTTTGTTTTGCTACTGCTGCATTTCGTCTCAAACAAGACTCCAAAGTAGACATCATAACTACAAAATACAAAAAAATTGATTGTTACAATTGATTCATTTATTTTCATTGGCTTTAGCTTTATCTACATAGAGTAGCGAAGAAAAAGTTTGTGTGAGTATAAAACTATCTAGTAGAGATAAATTTATATCTAGGTTCAACTAGCATTGAATAATTATTATTATTTTGTTAATAATAAATAAGTAGAGTCTGCTACTTTACTAGAGCTTGGACAAACACTTATTTTAAAAATGAATAATTAGAGCTTTCTACTAGTGTTAAATAATTATTGATAATAATTTACCTTATCACCACTTAGAGCCAGATGATTTAATTAACTAAAGACAAATAATTATTTTAGCGTTTCTTACCTTGATGCTGGATGTTCTCCTAGTAGCTGTAGTAGATGATGGTTCTCCGCTTGCTGTTGAAGAACTGGATGCTTTCTGTGTGAAAACAGTGGCTCTTAAATAGCTAAAGTTGCACTGATTAAACCCTATGAATCAGCATTTTTTCCAATGCTTTCGCGGGAATAAATAATTTATTTTCACGCGAATAGAAACAGTTGCTTTCGCGGGAATAAATAGTTTATTTTCACGCGAATAGAAACAGTTGCTTTCGCGGGAATAAATAGTTTATTTTCACGCGAATAGAAACTGTTGCTTTCGCGGGAATAAATAGTTTATTTTCACGCGAATAGAAACAGTTGCTTTCGCGGGAATAAATAATTTATTTTCACACGGATAGAAACAGTTGCTTTCGCGGGAATAAATAGTTTATTTTCACGCGAATAGAAACAGTTGCTTTCGCGGGAATAAATAATTTATTTTCACGCGAATAGAAACAGTTGCTTTCGCGGGAATAAATAGTTTATTTTCACGCGAATAGAAACTGTTGCTTTCGCGGGAATAAATAGTTTATTTTCACGCGAATACAAACAGTTGCTTTCGCGGGAATAAATAATTTATTTTCACACGGATAGAAACAGTTGCTTTCGCGGGAATAAATAGTTTATTTTCACGCGAATAGAAACAGTTGCTTTCGCGGGAATAAATAATTTATTTTCACACGAATAGAAACAGTTGCTTTCGCGGGAATAAATAGTTTATTTTCACGCGAATAGAAACAGTTGCTTTCGCGGGAATAAATAGTTTATTTTCACGCGAATAGAAACAGTTGCTTTCGCGGGAATAAATAATTTATTTTCACACGAATAGAAACAGTTGCTTTCGCGGGAATAAATAGTTTATTTTCACGCGAATAGAAACAGTTGCTTTCGCGGGAATAAATAGTTTATTTTCACGCGAATAGAAACAGTTGCTTTCGCGGGAATAAATAGTTTATTTTCACGCGAATAGAAACAGTTGCTTTCGCGGGAATAAATAGTTTATTTTCACGCGAATAGAAACTGTTGCTTTCGCGGGAATAAATAGTTTATTTTCACGCGAATAGAAACAGTTGCTTTCGCGGGAATAAATAATTTATTTTCACGCGAATAGAAACAGTTGCTTTCGCGGGAATAAATAGTTTATTTTCACGCGAATAGAAACAGTTGCTTTCGCGGGAATAAATAATTTATTTTCACACGAATAGAAACAGTTGCTTTCGCGGGAATAAATAGTTTATTTTCACGCGAATAGAAACAGTTGCTTTCGCGGGAATAAATAGTTTATTTTCACGCGAATAGAAACAGTTGCTTTCGCGGGAATAAATAGTTTATTTTCACGCGAATAGAAACTGTTGCTTTCGCGGGAATAAATAGTTTATTTTCACGCGAATAGAAACAGTTGCTTTCGCGGGAATAAATAATTTATTTTCACGCGAATAGAAACAGTTGCTTTCGCGGGAATAAATAGTTTATTTTCACGCGAATAGAAACAGTTGCTTTCGCGGGAATAAATAGTTTATTTTCACGCGAATAGAAACTGTTGCTTTCGCGGGAATAAATAGTTTATTTTCACGCGAATAGAAACCGTTGCTTTCGCGGGAATAAATAATTTATTTTCACGCGAATAGAAACAGTTGCTTTCGCGGGAATAAATAATTTATTTTCACGCGAATAGAAACAGTTGCTTTCGCGGGAATAAATAGTTTATTTTCACGCGAATAGAAACAGTTGCTTTCGCGGGAATAAACAGTTTTTATTCCCGCGAAAGCATTGGAAAAAATGCTGATTCATAGGGTTTAATCAGTGCAACTTTAGCTATTTAAGAGCCACTGTTTTCACTTAGAAAGCATCCAGTTCTTCAACAGCAAGCGGAGAAGCATCATCTACTACAGCTACTAGGAGAGCATCAAGGTAAGAAATGCTAAAATAATTATTTGTCTTTAGTTAATTAAATCATCTGGCTCTAAGTGGTGATAAGGTAAAAAATAATCAACGATCATTTAACACTAGTAGAAAGCTCTAATTATTTATTTTTAAAATAAATATTAAAAACTTGTGAAAATGAACTGGTAACATTACGTCGACTGAAATAATGCCTAAAACGACTCGCATAAATTTTGGTCTGACCAAAAACGGACTGAAAACCTTTACCTTTAGAGCGAGTACAAAATTATCATAACTTGCTATAGCGAATATTCTAAGAAATATTTGTTTTTTCCGTTGCTAACTTAACGTAAATATTTGTAACGGATGTCACATGATCTCAATCGGTTTTTGTCAACTGAAACACTTAGTTACTCGTAAACATTTGATACTCGCTTGATTTTTTGGTTGATAACAGCAATATCCCAATTTGGTTTATCGTAAATATTTCAAAAACGGATATCGAGTGATTTCTGTTAGTATTTTCTACCAAATCGCTTAGTTACTCGTAAACATTTGAAAATCGCTTGATTTTTTCGTTGATAAAACATGTCGCAAGTATCTATTAACAAATATTACCGTGATTTCAATCAGTTTTCCTTACTAGATTACTTAGTTACTCATCAACATTTCATAATCGCTTTCATTAATAGTCGTTGCAAAGCAATGTTGTATTTAAAAAATATTACTACGATTCCAATCAATTTGGTTTTAATTATTTATATTTAAAATAATCGAACCTCAACTAGAATTCACTCCTAGGTAATTTATCTTTACTAGATAATTTTATGCTAATAGTAATAGTATCTAAGTTATTTCTTTGTAAGATCGCAGACTTTGACATTAACAAAATTGTGTGTTTGTCCGAGCACTAGTAAAGTAACTGACTCTAATCATTTATTGTTAACAAAGTAATTAATATTTAATGCTAGTTGAACCTAGATATTAATTTATCTCTACTAGATAGTTTCATACTCACACAAACTGTTTCTTCGCTACTTTATGTATATGAAGATAAAACCAATGAAAATAAATGAAACAATTGTAACAATCAATTTTTTTGTATTTTGTAGACACAATGCCTACTTTGGACTCTTGTTTGAGACAAAACGCAGTAGCAGCAAAGACTATAAAACATCTGGATAAGATCCAATTGAAGTAACTGCAGATAACTAAAGGAAAAACATGTGCTACAGCATACAGAGTGAACAAGGTGTGTGTAGATTATTACTCAGTCTCATTACACTACTATTACTAAAAATTATTGTAGGTGTTGGATAAAGGATTGAGTATAACAAAGTCATGTTTGAGCTAATAAGTTGTTGCTAAGATGTTTGAATTAACAACTAGGTAGCTAAAATAAGTTTTTCATGAGGATCTCCTGACAGTTGTGATTCCTTGAGTGGTGAGCAGACTTTTAAATCTACTGTAGTTATCTTTTGTTGATCTTATTGAGTCTTTATCAGTTAGTACATCTTGCAACAAATTCTTTGATAGCTTAGCGCTAAGCCATCTTCCCTTGAGTTTTATCCTGTCAGTATCCAGATCGTATTTTCCAGAATCTCTCAATTGATACAATATTTTTACACCTAACGCTTGATTGTCTTTACTAGCTGTCATGTCGGATACTTTTTTTTTAAACTCTTCTAATTGTTGCATCATTCTCTCCGAATCTCTATTGCTATCATCGTCAATTGTGTTTCTATCAAACGATGATGGTGAGAGCTTTGGTGTTTTAGCAGAGCTCCAGCTCTTTGGTTGCTTGTACTCTCCCCTAATCTTTCCAACATCACTCCGATAGGTTTTTGTGCTTTGAACATTTTCATTTGTCTTTTTGCGCTCAAGCAACTCGTTTTTGATTCCCATTACTATTTCATTCGTTTCAACCAAAATATTCTGGATTTTCTCGATATCTCTCACCATTTTGTCTTTTGTCGGGTTGTCATACAATGATGACGCAAACTTGTCTTGGTCTGTTGATTTAGCCCCACTGTTCTTTTCCATCAAACTATGATACTCCTCTTCTGGTATAACAAAATAACGTTCACCATATTTTAAAGGAGGAAGATTCATTTTGTATTGATATTAAAACCTGTGCAATCAGGATGATTATAGGCTCTAAAAAAAGCTACCTCTCCCAATCTGCATTAAAATTTGTTGTTTGTCAGCAATCAGTGTTTGTACCTCCTTGAAGCGCTACTACCTAATAAACTGAGTTGTGTACTGATTAGTTTTTTGTAGCTCTTTTTTGAAGCCTCCTCTCTCCTCTACCAAATACTCCTCTCTCCTCTCTTGCAGTTATTTCCCAAATACTGTAAATTTTAACCATCTAGAGGACTAATTTGGTGATTTTCCAACATATTTTATAGCATTCAATATAGTTATTATGTCATAGATGTATATTATTCAATCTAGATATAAATATATCCGTAAATATGTACATAATTATCCATATATACATGGTTGTATAAAAAACTAAAAAATCTCTCTCTCTCTCCTCTCTTCTCTCTCCTCTGTACATAGCTATAAAATGTTAATATGGATATGAATTTGGACATGCGCATGTACATAAATATGAACATAGGTATGTACATAAATGGACATGAATATGGATATGTAGATAAATGGACATGAATATGGACATGAATATGGACATGAATATGGACATGAATATGGACATGTACCTATTCATGTCCATTTATGCACATGTACATGAATATGGACATGCGCGTATTTACTGACTCTAGCTATATTATATAGGAAGATTTTCCCTACTTATTATGTAATAAATGTATATAATCATACAATGATTCATTTTTGATCAATATATTCATTCAATTTAGATATATCTCCTCTCTCCTCTCTCTATGTAGATATAAATATACCCATAAATATGTACATAATTAACCATATATACATGAATGTATAGAAAACTAAAAAATCTCTCTCCTCTCTCTCTTTCTTTCTCTCATGATACCATATGTATGTATGTATGCATTGATTGTCATTACGAGTTGTGGTGCTTTGTATTACTTAGTATTTACTGACTCTAGCTATATTATATAGGAAGATTTTCCCTACTTATTATGTAATCAGGTATATAATCAGATAATGTTTCATTTTTGATCAATATATTTATTCAATGTAGAAATATCTCCTCTCTCTCTATGTAGATATAAATATACCCATAAATATGTACATAATTAACCATATATATATATATATAGGAATGTATAGAAAACTAAAGAATCTCCCTCTCCTCTCTCTCTCCCTCTCTCCTCTCTCTCCCTCTCTCCTCTATCTCTTTCTTTCTCTCAAGATACCATATGTATGTATTGATTATCGTTACAGGTTGTAGTGCTTTGTATTACTTAGTATTTACTGACTCTAGCTATATTATATAGGAAGATTTTCCCTACTTATTATGTAATCAATGTATATAATCTTATAATGTTTCATTTTTGATCAATATATTTATTCAATGTAGATAAAACTCCTCTCTCCTCTCTCCTCTCTCTCTTCTCTCTCCTCTCTCTCAAGATGCCATATGAGTTCGAATTATGTAAAAAATTATCAAAACTTAAATGCCATACATTCAAAATCTAGCTGCCATATGAGTTCAAATTAAGTAAAAGAATAATCAAAACTCAAATGCCACTTAAATGCCACTCAAACGCCACTCAAGTACCCCTCAAATGAAATACAATATAAACTCGGCGAATTCATCCAACGTCGTAACCCATTGCATAACCCCCAAGATCAAATCCACAAAAAAACACTTGGTAGGGAGATCTGCTCATATATTACTACTAATGTTTGTTAGTCTTTTGTTGACGGCTTCAGCAATGTTTTTTATGATGTTTCTAGGGTGGTTGGATCTTGTGTTGATATATAGCGTTCTGTTGTTTGGCTTAACAAAAGGTTTGTATTCGCTGTTGTTGAGGTTGAGTGTGATATCAAGAAAGTTGACTATCTTTTTATTTGCTTCAATTGTTATCCGTAGTCCATGTTTGTGAAATATTGCGCACAAGTCTTTTTTAATCATGTCTATGTTTCGAGCTGTGTCTCTGATAACTCCAAGGCCATCATCTCTGAATAGACCAAAACTATGTCCATATTTAGTTGAAATAGAGTGTAATAAAAACAATCCTACTAGGTCACATGTCTCGGCTCCGTCATACGATCCCATGGTGACATCAAACTGGTTGCTAGCAGCTCTCTTACCCCACGGCTGTTTTGAGTGGTATAATATGGATTTCTTTGCATGATGTATTATGTGCCTATCTTGTTTGGTGATGTTTGTAAATCTGGCAGCAAAATCTAAGGCTGAATCTAGCAACTCTCTGGTTATTGAAGGGTAAAAGTCGATCACGTCGAAAGCAATGAATGAATGTTGTTTTTTGTTCCTGATGTCATTGAACCATGTTATGACGGCCGCTGTGTTTTTCCAGATGTTGAGGTTTAGTTTGGTCCTGACTTCTGAGGTTATTTGCTCTGTTACTTTTTTGCTGATAATTCCTATTTCAGATTTGGTCGGGTTGATTAGCCTGCATGTAGTGTTGTTCTGAAAGTTGGTCTTATGGTCTTTGATTGTGATGAAAGACTCGCGTTTTGCTGTTGTTGTTATGCGGTCGTCTAACTCGAGTGCTATTGCTATAGCTTTGTCTTCGCTGGTGATGTCGGAGGTAGTCGACTCGTCTATTTTTTTGTAAGTCTTTGTGATGTTTCTATAAAGTAGTTGTTGGTAATCTTTTGTGTCCATTCTATAATAGTTAGTTGTTTTATCAGCAGGTATTAGGACCTTGTTGTCTCTTGTAGTGCTCTTGATATCGTGATTGAGTTTTTGTTGGAATTGGCAGTTGGTAGCTCTGAACTTTATATTTCTGATCATAAGCCGCATTTTATCCTCAAAGCCTGCCATTTCTGTAACAGCAGGGGGTTTTTTTGTGGAGTTGAAGCCATATGTGTCAAGGTGCTTTTGTGGTCTTGCTTCAGGATTCAAGTGGAAATATGCTCTCCATCTCATGCGTCTGCAAAGGTGTTCGGTCTTCTCTATGAGTGTCCTTATATAGGTTTTGTGTGACGGTATTGGTATGCATTTGGTTGAGTACTCGAAGTTGATAGCTTCCATGTCTTTCTGATACTGTAAAGTGCTCGACTTGAAGGTAGGAGCTTAGGTAAACACACTATGAAGTGAGCTAGTAGGATTGTTTTTATTACACTCTATTTCAACTAAATATGGACATAGTTTTGGTCTATACAGAGATGATGGCCTTGGAGTTATCAGAGACACAGCTCGAAACATAGACATGATTAAAAAAGACTTGTGCGCAATATTTCACAAACATGGGCTACGGATAACAATTGAAGCAAATAAAAAGATAGTCAACTTTCTTGATATCACTCTCAACCTCAACAACAGCGAATACAAACCTTTTGTTAAGCCAAACAACAGAACGCTATATATCAATACAAGATCCAACCACCCTAGAAACATCATAAAAAACATTGCTGAAGCCGTCAACAAAAGACTAACAAACATTTCATCCAATGCCAGCACATTTGAACAAGCAGCGCCAGCGTACCAGAAAGCACTAAAAGATAGTGGGCACAACTTCAAACTTACTTATAACCAAAACAATAGCGACTCAACCAACACAATTCATTGCAGAAGGAAACGAAAACGCAACATAATTTGGTACAACCCACCCTATAGTACAAACATTTCCACAAATATCGACATCCAGTTTTTTAAGCATCTTAACTCAGAATTCCCAAGCAGCCACAAATTACACAAAATATTTAACAAAAACTTGATGAAGATTAGCTACAGCTGTTGCCCAAACGTAAAATCCATCATCAGTGGACACAACAAGAAACAACTAAGACCACTGAAACCATCTCAACAATCTTGCAACTGCAGAGAAGCTGAACAATGCCCACTGAATGGTGACTGCCTAAAGGAATCAATAATATATCAGGCAACAGTGACAACTGAAGACAACTCCAAACCACCAGCAACTTATATTGGCCTTACTGAGGGAGCATTTAAAACTCGTTTTAACAACCACAAAAGCTCATTCAAAAACATTGGTAAAAGACACGCAACAGAACTGAGCAGTTACATCTGGACATTGAAAGAGAACAATACACCGTACAACACCACATGGCGCATCGTAGACCAAGCTACTGCATTCAATACAGCAACAAAGCGGTGCAACTTATGCCTTACAGAAAAACTCTACATCATCCGCCATCCAAAAATGAGTACATTGAATAGCCGTAATGAGTTAGTGTCAGCCTGCAGACATAAAAGAAAACATTTATTAGGAAATATTACGTAAACAACAATAACTTTACTCCTTATACATGCCATTATCCATTGCCCATACACATATAGATAGACCTGCTATTCACATCCTTTGACCATTGTGCATACCTTTATGTCATAGCATCATGCATTTAATTTAATTTCATTTTAAATTTTACCTGAAGAGTGCAAACAACGATCTCCTGCACGAAACTAATTAGTAGTAATAAAGTACTTGATTCTCAATAAATTTTGCTTTCAAAAATAAAAAATTAAATATTTTAGCTCTGAATATTCATCGAGCACTTTACTTGACTGATGCACTTCATAGTGTGTTTATATATATATATATATATATATATATATATATATATATATATATATATATATATATATATATATATATATATATATATATATATATATATATATATATATATATATATAAATATATATATATATATATATATATATATATATATATATCATTATTTATAAAAATATATCTACATGGAGCTGTGCATCTACAACATGTACTATGTATGATATATGTATTATAATAATAATAATAAATCTATCATTATTATTATAAAATTCATTGCAGCTCAAAATAATTATTATTGTAAGAAGATGATCCTTCGTATTATTACTGCTATGCTACAAATACAACTATATACAATCATCAAGGAGATTGAGAACCATTAGTGTTGGTTATTCACTGCGTTTTAGATAGTGATCGCTTAGGAGTCACTAGAAAAACATGACAGTAAAACTAAATAAAAATGAGTGAGGCAATATTTTATTTAGCTTAATTAAAATTTGTGTTATGCAATAGCCTGAACTTATCTATGTTTTCACTATTCGCTGGTCTTGACTGAAACTACTATCTTGTATTGGCAATCACTGGATATATGAATATTGACTAGGGATTAATCGCTAATGCTCCCACTAGTGACTGAAAACCTTCACTGCTATAGCTTACCTATTATATATTGTTTCAACTACCTACAGTTACTAATTACTATTAGTCACTGGTTAGTAGTAGTTGTACTCAGCCAGTGAGTCGCTACTGAATCAGTCCTCCAATCAACCTAATGCATCATTATAGACATGTACGTAGGCATACAAGCATATTATTCATTAGTTATGTGTTATTTCTTCATCAGACATATGAGTAGAAGTGTCAGTCAGTGTACTCATGCAACCGTACCGTATGGGCATGAGACAACACCATCTTTTAAATTGCTTGATAAAAATTTGCTTGAGTGGTTTGTCTGTCTTTTATACATTGTCATTCACAGTGTTGAGCCAAAGCAATGTTGCTACCATTATGTTGTTTTTCGTAATGTCAAGTGGTGTTCGCACTGTATTGGTTCAAAGCTGTTTGAATGACTGAATGTCAGTGGGTTTATGGTAGCTAATAATAGCAAAACATGCTAGAAGATGGTAGAAAAGCTAGCACAAAATATTCGTCTGCAAGTAAGTGCTGTAAAACAGTTATTTATTGAACCACGTTTTGTTTATGATTTGACAGCATTTGTTCGTTGTTGTTAGCATGCAGTTGAATATGGTAAAATTTATTCTGCAGGAAAGAGTGAATGAATTATTAGTGGCGGATCAGGGAAGTGAAGTTGCTCAACATGATCTGTTGGCTCAACTTGGCAGGTCATCCAAAAGTGTGGAATACGCGGTAAAGAAAGTTTTTCCTGGAGTGTCTGTTGTCCATAGATAAGATCGATTAGCAGTAACGTGAGTAAAAAATGATATTTCATTCATAACTGTTATCTAATGGGATATACAACTGGACTAAAATTTTTGCATTACAATAGCTAGCGCACACCCAGCGAAGTTGACCAAAGTTTTTGTATTTGCTTAAATAACTGACAATACCTACTTTAAAAAATGAATGTGAAAACCAAAGTATAAAAATGAAATTATAGCTCTGGCCAGAACTTCTTATCTTTATTTCTAGCCTCCAAGTTTTAAAAAAGATGTCAATGCTATGTCATAATATGCAGTATTCTATTTTGATTTTTAGCATCTACAAAGGGGTGCAACTTTGGCACAAATGTTCTCCGACTGCACAGGTCTCTGATAATATAACCTTGGAACAGGCACTTGGTGTAGTCATTTGGTAAGGTGAACGTCGCTTAGTTAAACAGTCTATAATACGAAACTGCCTTAATGTCAGTTTCCTGCTTCTGTTGATCAACATACATGGTTTATTTACCATCTACCGCAGCCAAGTTTTGGCTGCATGGAAAAATATATTTTTTTAGTGTTGACTATTTTTCAAGTTTCTTAGCTGCCTCATATGCTGTAAATTTTTGTAGTAAAATTCAAACGGAGATGCGTGAAATAGTCAGACGTGATACACCGTCGCTCTTAAGATCCGAAAACTTACAAGATCTGACCCTCAACGGACTGGAACAAGTGTTTTTGAACCGGTAGACAATTTAATGTAATTGTTATGCTCAGTTGTTTGTTCCATCTTCTATCTGCTCTTTGTTTATTGTTCGCTAATGCTTCTTGCTTACTGCTTGCCTGTCTATCTTTTAGATCTACCAGCCTGATAGTGGAGAAGATGTGGCTTTCATCACACCATGAATGAATAACATTTTGTGACACAGGTAGTGCATACATATGGCAACATATCTTCTATGTCTTACCATTTTTTTGCAACTACACCTTCAATGGTTGAAAGCAGTTTTGGTGAAGAGTGGCCACCCGCGGGCCCAATCCATATTACCGACATACAAACATAGCTGTTAAGTTAAAACTCAACATTTAATAAATGTTTTCATTTTGTGACAGCTTATTTTTTATTTCTAAATGAATTTCGCCATTGGATTATTGATAAAAATTATAAAAAAAATCCAATCTCTTTGTTGGTAAAAAATAACCAATATAACACTTCACTTGACCAAAAATTTATCAATTATGGGATTACCATAATTTGCAGGAAAATTAAAGGTATGATTAATCGAAGATGATCTGGCAGTACACAATGATTAATGGTGAGCAATTTTCACCGTTTGACAGCCTTAATATTTATATTTGGTCGTAACGGCCAAAACTCACCCACACGTGTAAGAACTGTTTATCCAAAGTGAGTTATGTGAGTGTTTTTTGTTTGTAGTATCCCAACATTGTACAAAATCCTACAGATGGCAACAGCTGGTGGGCGACGGCTGAGAACTAAACGAGACAAGAAGCCTGCTTTGTTGACGGCTACTGCAAAATTGCTCTATGTTAATAATCAGGATCTCAACGCAGTAGCAAAGGTTAACGGCCTTCGCTTAAGACTTGCTAATGTACCCAAACGCACCATAACAACACTCAACCATATCTCCGACTGTGTCAGCTACAAGGTGTGCACCAACATCCTTGACCGTTACGCCTCCCAAATGACGCGACTTGCCAGTCAGTGGACAGAGTGTGCCGTATTCCACGTAGGTGATAATGTTGATCTGCGATCCAATGTGCGGCACGAGTGTTCTGGTGGAAGTACCAAGGATTTACACTTCTATAACAACTTGATGGTTAAAAGTAGAGTGGACTCAATGGATGTCTCTGACATACGACCTGTTCTGCCGGACAACTTTTCTATTGAACACCTTCAATCGTTAATTCCATCTGAAGACGATGTTGGCAGATTGGTGGAAGATTTAACAGAAATAGTAGCCAGTCACTGGGCCAAGCACGATCTGATGTTTGCAGACTTGGCAACACCACGGCCTCATCAGTATAGCGCAGCCATGTCAGAAAAATCTGAAGTGGTAAGATCTGTTGTTTTTTAACATCTTACATCCCAACTTGTAAGCTAAGCTCCATGGTTTCTAAAGGTTTAATTATTTTTAGTTTATCATTGCAAATATATATTCTTTGTCAGCTCCCTATTTCTAAAACATATCTTTTCATTTTTTTGTGCGTTACCATCCAGTGTTTTATCAATTTTGTTCATATTGTTCAGATGCATCTTGGAGTACTAGAGAAAAATGAGTCAAAGACCGCAGACATGATCGACATATTGACGTATTGCCAACAGTTTCCATCAACAAATCATGAAAAGAAGGTATTTATGAAATACCAAGATTGTTTATTGTTGTTGTGGTTTGATATTAATTATTATTATTAGTTTGGCTCTAACCTCAGGAATAATTGCAAAATGTCTTTTATTTGTGTAATTCAAATAATGTGAATCATTGGCCTAAGTTTATCAGATGACAAATTAAATATATATTTATTTATGAAATATCACATATGATTCTGGTACTTGCCTACTTTACAACTTTTGGTAACTATCTCCCTTTTACAGAAATTGAGCTTGATTATCAAACGTATGCTTACAGGCAACCCACTTTTTAATATACAGTTATACATTGGACTACTGGGGCGTAGCTTGTACCAGTCTTATTTACCACTAACACAAAGTCACTGCTTTATGTGTTGTGCTCACCACTAGACCATACAGTATTTTAGAGATGCACCATAAAAAGAATTATGTTACCAATCCATGTTTATCTGTCCACCACATACAGCGTGTGTTTTTATTGTAGATGGTGTATAGAGGTGACTACTTGACCTATGAACGGGCAAAAGTGGCCATTGCGGCTATGAGCAATACAAAGCAGTACAGCCTCTCTAAATTCTTTCCTGCCTTTGCGGACTTCCATCTGCAAATGGAATGGTGTCAGGTCAGTAGTTTTAGCTGTCATTCGAAAAGGTTATCTGCCATAAAAATGGTAGACGAGTTTATCTGCGATGTGAACAAATAATACCTGCGTTTGTGTTTCAGTAGTACAAATTTGAGTGCATTTCTTGTTTATTTGCACACAGGTAATAGCAGATCAGCTGTGGAATGACAAGAGCATCAGAGACGTGGGGACTCTTTGTCAGATGAGAAGCGTCATTAACACCAAACAAGCCAAGAAGGACATCAGAAAAAATTATTATGCTGCAAGCCACTTCTTTGACAAATGTTTGGACACATATCTCCGTATAGCTTATGAGGACATGGCAAAATCATCAACCACTTCAGGTACTATGACAGGAAACATGGACACGCTCAGCTTGTAGTGCCTGCTATATAGACTGGGGGTGGTTTATGACAAGTAGTCAGAATCAGAATGAACTGCCACTGACAGCTGCCAATTACTCAACTGTGTACACATGCAATACACAAGGCTGTGCCAATGTAAACATGTAGTCACTGGAAGTGTCAGTATCAGAGTCTAATTTCAGGGCAATTAATGGTTTGTGCTCAAATTTCTCTGTGATGAAGACTAGGTACTGTGTTTTGGTGTCACAAGTGAACTAGGTTTTTCTTTCCTATAGCTTGTCCTTATTTTAACCAAAGGAAGTCACAGCCAATGGTTGGCTCACCTCCATATAGGTAGATGGGCAATTTCCTTTTGGGTGGAGAGAGTATGAAGTTGTCACATGACAAGTCTGGAGCTTTCACCCTTGCCACCTCACTACACCCCAAAACAATTCCCCTCTCCTACCTGCCGACCCAAAACTGAGCCCACTGTTGGCTCTGATGCTATGCTTTAAACAACACCCGTTGGTTGAAAAAAATAAAGTTTGTGTGAATTGTTCCAACTGTATTTGTAGCAAAAGAGACCATACAGAACTTCTTGAGAAAAGTCTTTCACGCCGATGTCAATCCATCACTGCCGGGTTTCCAATGCAGTGTGTGCAACAAGGTATACAAATCATCGACGAGAATGCTACAACACCAGACTAAGAAACATCCTGTCAGCTCCAGTTCAGCCAGCAGCACCACCTCCCCCACTGACCAGGTAGTGCAGCATACTTATGTATTGCTAAAGCTACTCTTACTCAAAGCAAACATGGACACTGCTATTCAGCTGGGAGACGGTGACAGGCTTATCATGAACATTAAGCATATGTTTTTGTACTTCCGAGTGAACAACAACTCCAAGTATGCTCTGAGCTGTCTTCAGCTGTTAGCCCAGCTGCAGTTCTTTGTTTCTGATAAGCTGGCCCTAGCTTTAAAGCAAGACCGCTTTATTAACATGAGAGGAGCACCAGACAGCAACTATCCTGCGGATCTGCTGGTCGAGCATTACAACAAAGATTTTAAAGACAACTTTTACCTGTACCGTGGAGAACCTACACAGAAGGTCCTAGACCGTATCTCCAAGTCGCAAACTATGACCAGCAAGGTTTTAGATAACTTTCAGCAAGAATTCACTGTCGGCAGGCACATAGGTGTACATAGACCTAGTGAAGAGAAATATCAAAAAGATCTTGATATTTTGTACAACAGTCTACACCCACGGAGACTTTTTGAAGACAGTGGACGACAGCTCCGAGCTGAAGCGATCGCCATTCGTGATCCAATAACCAGAATTGACAGTCATGCATTACTAGACTGGATGGATGGAAAAGTCAGAGAAATGAGAACCGAATCATTTCTCACCTAGCTGAATGGTTTTGGAGAACGGTTTGCCAATAATGGTCATGAGAAATACCACGGACATCGTATTCTTGACATACAACTTGCATGCAATGTTGACTGACTGACTTTCACTTATATTTGCCAGAACCGTAGGATTTGTATTTTGTTTTTTGTAAACCTACAAATCAGGGGCGTTTTGAGTTAAAAATCCAACCCCCTAACAAAATAGAACTGCGCGAAGCGCAAAAAATTTTTTGTTAGGGGGTTGGAGGTATTTGTTAGGGGGTTGCCTGTTAGGGGGTTCACCATGAGTGTTAGGGGGTCGAGTTTTATTATTGTCATACTATATTATTATTTATTAGCTAATCATTATCCATTTTTTTACCTTTTGTAATTTATCAATTATTAATAATGATAATAATAATTACTACTATTTTTTTATTTATATGTATTTCATTATTTTGATTATTTATTGTTATCATTAATAATTAATATATTATTTGTTTATTATTTTTGGTTATTATAATAATAATATAATTTGGCTTGCTTCAAATTATTATTAACCGTTATTTATAACAATTATAATAATAATAATCATCATCATTCATAATAACTAATAAAAATAATATAATAATAATAATAATTAATTAATAATAATCTAATCTAATGAAATGAACCTGCTCTCTGCGGAGAGGGGGAGACAACTCTTTGATAGAAGAGGGGGGACAACTCCTATGTAGGTATACAATCCCAACCTCAACACTAGTGGCTACGCTTGTCCAGCTACCAACTAGTCTCAGTGCCTAGCGGCTGAGCTTATTCAGCTACCTACTAGGACTTGCGACACGGCTGAGCTTGTTCAGCTACCTATGTCTAGCCTCAGTGCCTAGCGGCTGAGCTTGTTCAGCTACCTACTAGGACTTGCGACACGGCTGAGCTTGTGCAGCTACCTATGTCTAGCCTCAGTGCCTAGCGGCTGAGCTTATTCAGCTACCTACTAGGACTTGCGACACGGCTGAGCTTGTTCAGCTACCTATGTCTAGCCTCAGTGCCTAGCGGCTGAGCTTATTCAGCTACCTACTAGGACTTGCCACGCAATCACGCAATAGACACGGCTGAGCTTATTCAGCTACCTATGTCTAGCCTCGGTGCCTAGCGGCTGAGCTTATTCAGCTACCTACTAGGACTTGCGACACGGCTGAGCTTGTTCAGCTACCTATGTCTAATCTCAGTACCCAGCGGCTGAGCTTATTCAGCTACCTACTAGGTCTGATACCGTCAATTCCAGTTTCAATCGTGTAGTATTCACTATGTGGAGGAACTGCTCCACATATACTACTGAGCGCACCACTGAAAGTCAATACTATCACTAGTATAGACTAGCCAACGCAATAAATATACTACTAGAATAATTTAATAATTAAATAATTAATATTGATTACATAAATAATTATTCACTAGCTAATAACTGCTCAATGTGAATAATAGTGTACTACTATCCAACAGATCGTCTGCCGGTAGTGCGTTGATAGCGTCAGTCAAGCGTGAAGAGAATGAGTTAGTAATAATGACAAGTTGAGCTCCGGTGACTAACTGATTTATTACAACATAGCTGCGAGCTTTTATGCTCAAAAAACGGGCGTCCTACTGACGACAAAAATAATCTGTGCAAAAAAACAACTGCTGTGAAATACGGCCATCTGATTGGTCATTGACTGAACAGCAAAAATTTTATGACCAGAGCAAAATATTAAATCAATTATTTTGGACATACCACATAGTAGGAAAATTATAATATATACAGCATGTTGACAGGCATAAAAATGTGTACAGTTCTATATAGTTAAATAATTTTTTGCATGACAACAACATTTTTATTTATAATAAAAAACAATGAAAACGATTCTCATCTAAAAGAAATCTACCACAAATGTCAATTGATTGTTTGATATGGCTTATCCCTGTAAGTTAGTACATTGTTAGTAGGTGGTAAGTTTTATTCTCCATTTGCTGAGCATCTCGTTTTGTTAAAATATCATTCAGGTATCTCGTAATTTGTAGCAGAAGTTATTTGGGCTGGTCAGTTCCTTCGTAGTAGCTAGCCATTGTTCACATTCCTTTGTCAAAAAGTTAAGCGACGGTCACTGCTTGCTGATTGGTTAGTTTCAACTACTCTTCAATCGCCGGTAGTCATCAATTATCATGAATGAATCTGCGATTAAACTTAAGAGTTGCCTTCCCTTGGGCAGAATGTTTGCAAGCCCAGCTATTACGGTAGACAGAGGGTGGGCATCTGTAATTTGCTGTCCCACCAATTTACTCTTAGTAGTTTCCTGTTTTGGAGTTTTGACTAGGTTTACTTCATCACCCCCTCCTATAATGACATTCTGTCCCAGAATGCTTTGTTCCATGGTGCTCTGTTCAGACAGACATATTGCACTAGGGTGAGTTTGTGCTGGTTGAAAGGTTACTCTGGCCACATTGACATCATAATCTCGGAGGTGGATTGGGGTCTTGCGCTCTCGCTGGCTCCGCCTTGCTGGGGCCTCGGTGGTAGGTTGAGTGGTCTGCTGTTGAGAAGCATTCTCCGGTGTGATAGGCAAAGTAGGAGCTGGTAGTTCTGTTGCTGCTGGGGGTAAAATCACAGATGGTGTTGGAGTTGCCTCTATCATCGTGTCAGGCTGTTCCGGGAACACTGGTAGTATTGCAGGCTCCACTGGTCTGTCCAGAGCGGGTGGCTGATCAGCCACTTGGTGGTCAGTTGGTATCTCCACCCAAGTCCATTCGTCCTCCTCTGGGTACCACCCCAGAGGCGACTCTCTGGGAGGTTCCGACACCTCAGGTTGCATTAATGTGCTGTCTGGTTCCGGCTGATTACTGGAGACCACATCCCTCCTAGCGACGTGCCGTTTCATCCGTCCCTCATGCTGGACCGTTCTTCGTCCCATACGTTCTACCTCATAAGTTTGGTAGGGTAAGGTTTTCACAACCTTGTATGGCCCTACATACTTTGGGCGCAACTTTGTTCCTCTTCCCTTGTTCTGAAAGAATGATCTCAGCCATACTGTCTCCCCAATTTGAAATTTGGTGGGCTCTCCTTCCACTGGAGTTCTTATGTCAGATTTCTGCAACTTGAGAACTGCCTCTCCGGCTTCTCTTATTCTGACTTGCAACTCGTGAGCATATGTCTCAGGAGTCATATTTTCTTCATTGGCTGGACTGACTAAGGCGGCTGGCAGCCTTGTCTCTCGTCCCAGCATCAGATAGTTTGGGGTCTCAGTTGTGCTCTGATGTGGAGTGGCTCGCAAGGTCCGCATTATTTGTGGTAGCAACTCATCCCATTCACATGTACCCTTCTCCAAGAGTAAGGCACGGAGGGAGTTTCCGAGGGTTTTGTTGAGCCTTTCCACCACTGAATTACCCTGTGGGTGGTAGGGAGTGGTGCGAGTCTTTTTGCACCCCCAGAGCGCACAGCATTCCTGGAAGAGTTGACTCTCAAACTGCCGTCCTTGGTCACTGTGTATCACTTCTGGTACACCAAAGTAGCAGAACAAGCGTTCATCAAGAACCTTGGCTACAACGCTGGCAGTTCCGTCTGGAATAGGTATGGCATCGTACCATCTAGTGAAATGGTCAGCGACCACCAGTATCTGGGTGTTCCCTTGTCTGGTCTGCGGTAGTGGCCCACAGAGATCTATGGCGACAATTTGCCACGGTCGACCAGCGTAAAGGTGGTTGTGAGGGTGAAAATGACGATGGGGAATCACTTTGCTCTGTTGGCAATGTTGACAGGTCCTGACTCGACGCCGTACATCTCCTGTCAATCCTGGCCAGTATCCTTCACGCTGTACTTGCCGCGTTGTTTTGTCAATACCAAAGTGAGCCTGCTGATGTATGCTATCAATCAGGGCTTGTCTATCCACGTGTGGAATAACCGGGACTTGTCTTGGCCATTTATGTCGTTGCTGGCGGAGATACAGCACTCCCTCTAGGACAAGTAATTGCTCTCGCCGCTCGGCCAGTGTCTTGCATTCAGTGCCCAGTACATCCACTCTAGGTGGTGCACCACCTGCTACCCAACGCTGTATGGGCCCAATCTGTGGGTCAGCTTGCTGCCGCGCAGAAAGGGTATCTGTAGCTGAGAGAGGTGTCTCCGATCTGGAAGCACTTTTCAACACTCGGACCTGCAGTGGGCGGTTGGGGAGTCTGGCAACTGAATCTACTGGAGAGCTTGTACAAGCAGAACTGGCTTGTAGCTGAGGCCACTGAGTTGCTGACAGCTGAACTGTCGATGGCACACTAGGTATCTTCCAGGCTGCAGGTGGAGCAATTGGAACCAGAGCAGCGGCTACTTGTTGATCATTTGGCTCGTCCCCTCTCATCTTATAGCATTGCTTACAGGCAATACAGTTTTGCCTACTGAGTCCATCCACATTGTTGTGCACACGCCCTTTTCGGTGCTGGATGTTGAACTGAAAAGCACTGAGCGTCTCTAGCCAGCGTGCCAGTTGACCAGTGGGTGCAGGGTTTCGGATCATCCAAACCAAAGAGGCATGATCTGTCCTGACAGTGAATCGTCTTCCATACAAATGTGGGCGGAAGTGTTTGACGGCTTTAACAATAGCCAGCAACTCCTTTCGTGTCACACAGTAATTCTCCTCTTCTTTACTGTGCATCTTGGAGTAGTAAGCCACTACTCTTTCCTGTCCTCCCTGATCTTGTGATAGGACCGCCCCGATGCCTACTTGGCTTGCTTCGGTGTCAAGTATGAACGACTGTTCATAACAGGGGTAGGCTAAGATAGGTGCCTGTACTAAGCGTTGTTTCAGTGTCTCGAAGGCCTGAGTACACTCGCTTGTCCAATTGAACGGATTCTTGGCAGAGCTAATCTGCGTTAGCGGCCTGGCGATTTCTGAATAGTTTGAAATAAACCTCCTATAGTAACCGCAGGTGCCTAGAAACGCTCTCACATCCGTTTTGTGACGCGGTGTTGGCCATTCTTTCACAGCTGATATCTTCTGTGGGTCGGTCTCTACCCCTTGTGCAGACACAATGTGTCCCAGGTAATTTACACGCTGGGTAAATAGGTTACATTTGCTCGGCTTCAGCTTGAGCCCTGCTGCTTGTAATCTGGTGAAGACTTCAGCTAATCTCGTCATGTGCTCCTCCGGTGTTTTGGAGAACACGATTATGTCATCCAGGTAGACAAGTAGAGTCTGCCAATGCAAACCTCGCAAAACGTTCTCCATCAACCTCTCAAATGTTGAGGGTGCACATGTTAGCCCGAATGGTAACACTTGCCATTCCCACAGGCCTGTCCGTGTGGCGAATGCCGACTTTTCTTTGGAGTGCTTGTCCAACTCCACCTGCCAGTAACCAGAGGTCAAGTCCAGTGTAGAGAACCACTGACTACCTCCCAAGGCATCTAAGGATTCATCAATCCTGGGCAGTGGGTATGCGTCCTGTATAGTGACTTCGTTTAACTTTCGATAGTCCACGCAGAACCGCCAACTGCCGTCTTTCTTTTGTACCAATACTACTGGCGAACTCCAGGCTCCATGTCCTTCCTTGATCAGTCCGTGTTCGTGTAGCTCGCGAACCTGCCTCTCGATCTCGGCCTGTTGAGTGGGTCCCTGTCTGTAAGGTCGTTGCTTACGGGGTTGAGCTCCAGGCTGGAGATTTATGGAGTGTTTGGTGGCAGTTGTGCGACCCAAGTCGAACTTGTGCTGACTGAATGCAGACCGATGTTGTTGTAGCAATGTCCAGGCAGCCTGCTGGTTCTCTGGTGGTAGTCGAGCACACCATTCTTTCATGTGCTGCTCATAGGTTTTCACTGGCTTTTGATCTGGTGCTGGGGTAGACTCAACTTGCTGAGTGGCCGCACAGACAGCCATGATTTTGCCAGCAGGTACTACGATCTCCTCATCTGTTGTGTTAGCTACACGGAGTGGAACCTGCTGGTTCTGAGGGCAAGCTATCACTCGGGCGACCATAACGCCTGTGACTTCGTGCTTGTCTTCAACTACTGCTGTGGCCCTGTGCCACGGTTGGTTGATCCGTCCAGGTACAATCACTTCACTTTGTCCTGGGATGCGTACACTGTTTATTGTTTGCACATTGCTCTTGATCGTTTGCCCTTCTTCGTCACAACATTGTATTCGTGTCTCTCCACAAGACAACATACAATGCTGAAAATCCAACTGACATCTATTCTTTTCGAAGAAGTCCAAGCCCAATAATATGTGTTGTGTAACATCGGCGACTATAGCTGACTGATTGATGGTGAGAGCTCCTACTTGCATTGTGAGTTGTGTAGTGCCATGGAATTCCACAGGGGCCCCGTTGGCTAGTATGCCATGGCCGTGGGCAGGTTCCAAGGGTGTACAACTATGCTCTGGTAGACGGGCGAACACTTGATAGGGTATAAGTGACCTAGTGCAGCCGCTGTCTAGCATCAGTAGGTGTCGTTGCTCTCCAATCTTAGCAGTGATGAAATACGCCGTGTGTTGCTTTACAGTTTGTATCTTCAACTTGTAATCAACGGGGGTGGAGCTTATTCCCGTTGACTTGATCCGTTTCCCGCCTGGTGAGTCTTGCACTCACGTTTGTAGTGCCCAAGCTGTCCACACCTATAGCACTGAACTTCCTGTCTGGGTCGGGCAGTGGTCCGTCTGGCCACTGTTTCACGTGGGGTTCTCGGACCAGGTATTTGACTCAACTGTTGCTGAAGCATTTGCTGGGAGGCAGCTAGTTGTTGTAAAAGATTTGCCTGAGCTTTCATTTGCTCTTCCTGAGCCTTAAACTGTTGTCTCAGCATGACTAATTCTGCAGACTCGACTGCCTTGACTGCAACAGGTTTAGGTACTGTCTCCTCAAACTGTCGGATTACTTCAATCACAGCTTCAAGGTCATCTCGGGGACGTTGCTTTAGCTCCCAGCTGACAGGCTTGAGATGGGGAGGCAATGACTGTAGCAACTCCTTCATAATTCGTTGCTCAACTTGTGCAGGAGACAACTCCGGGAGTGCTTGTGGAATCAGCTTACGCAAGTAGTCTGTAAACTGAAAGATATCTTCTCCATCTTTCCAACGCAGCTGGCGTAGCAGGTGATTGGCTTGTGTCTCTGACAATTGATGTCGAGCTCTTAGGCGTTGGGTAATAGCCTCCTCGGTAAGACAGCCGTCTAAACCGACCTTTGCTCGTCCTGTCAGCACATTTTTGAAATAAATGTCACGCTCCTCTTGGTGCCACTGATTGAGTATGGCCACCCTGTCAAAATCTCTCAAGAAGTCATCAAGATCTTCTTGGCCACTGTAGGTTGGGGGAGGCAACTGCCTGCTCACAGTGCGTCCTCTGGTTAGCAAAGCTTGTGTAGCATCAATGAGTGCGTCCATCTTCTCATCTGTGTCTCTCTCCATGGTTCTGGGATCCGTTTGATATTGCTATCAAAATATCCCACTGCTGCCACCACTGAAATGAACCTGCTCTCTGCGGAGAGGGGGAGACAACTCTTTGATAGAAGAGGGGGGACAACTCCTATGTAGGTATACAATCCCAACCTCAACACTAGTGGCTACGCTTGTCCAGCTACCAACTAGTCTCAGTGCCTAGCGGCTGAGCTTATTCAGCTACCTACTAGGACTTGCGACACGGCTGAGCTTGTTCAGCTACCTATGTCTAGCCTCAGTGCCTAGCGGCTGAGCTTGTTCAGCTACCTACTAGGACTTGCGACACGGCTGAGCTTGTGCAGCTACCTATGTCTAGCCTCAGTGCCTAGCGGCTGAGCTTATTCAGCTACCTACTAGGACTTGCGACACGGCTGAGCTTGTTCAGCTACCTATGTCTAGCCTCAGTGCCTAGCGGCTGAGCTTATTCAGCTACCTACTAGGACTTGCCACGCAATCACGCAATAGACACGGCTGAGCTTATTCAGCTACCTATGTCTAGCCTCGGTGCCTAGCGGCTGAGCTTATTCAGCTACCTACTAGGACTTGCGACACGGCTGAGCTTGTTCAGCTACCTATGTCTAATCTCAGTACCCAGCGGCTGAGCTTATTCAGCTACCTACTAGGTCTGATACCGTCAATTCCAGTTTCAATCGTGTAGTATTCACTATGTGGAGGAACTGCTCCACATATACTACTGAGCGCACCACTGAAAGTCAATACTATCACTAGTATAGACTAGCCAACGCAATAAATATACTACTAGAATAATTTAATAATTAAATAATTAATATTGATTACATAAATAATTATTCACTAGCTAATAACTGCTCAATGTGAATAATAGTGTACTACTATCCAACAGATCGTCTGCCGGTAGTGCGTTGATAGCGTCAGTCAAGCGTGAAGAGAATGAGTTAGTAATAATGACAAGTTGAGCTCCGGTGACTAACTGATTTATTACAACATAGCTGCGAGCTTTTATGCTCAAAAAACGGGCGTCCTACTGACGACAAAAATAATCTGTGCAAAAAAACAACTGCTGTGAAATACGGCCATCTGATTGGTCATTGACTGAACAGCAAAAATTTTATGACCAGAGCAAAATATTAAATCAATTATTTTGGACATACCACATAGTAGGAAAATTATAATATATACAGCATGTTGACAGGCATAAAAATGTGTACAGTTCTATATAGTTAAATAATTTTTTGCATGACAACAACATTTTTATTTATAATAAAAAACAATGAAAACGATTCTCATCTAAAAGAAATCTACCACAAATGTCAATTGATTGTTTGATATGGCTTATCCCTGTAAGTTAGTACATTGTTAGTAGGTGGTAAGTTTTATTCTCCATTTGCTGAGCATCTCGTTTTGTTAAAATATCATTCAGGTATCTCGTAATTTGTAGCAGAAGTTATTTGGGCTGGTCAGTTCCTTCGTAGTAGCTAGCCATTGTTCACATTCCTTTGTCAAAAAGTTAAGCGACGGTCACTGCTTGCTGATTGGTTAGTTTCAACTACTCTTCAATCGCCGGTAGTCATCAATTATCATGAATGAATCTGCGATTAAACTTAAGAGTTGCCTTCCCTTGGGCAGAATGTTTGCAAGCCCAGCTATTACGGTAGACAGAGGGTGGGCATCTGTAATTTGCTGTCCCACCAATTTACTCTTAGTAGTTTCCTGTTTTGGAGTTTTGACTAGGTTTACTTCACTAATGATTATAAATAATAGTAGTAGTAGTGAAGTGGGAGAAAATCCAATCATTATTAATTATAACAATAGTTACTGTAGTAGTAGTAATAATAATTTTGACCACCAAGCCACATACAGACAGCTGTTAGTTGTTGCATAGCAGCTTCATTTGCATGCTGTTGTTTAATAATGTAAATAAATATTTCTTCACAGTAGAGCCGCCTTTCCACTTTTATTCAAAAGCACGAATATTCCTTTATTTTATTAGTCAACCATATGTTCATGGGCCAATGATGTGCCTTGTTAGTTTACCGATAAATTTATAGTTTTCTCACAAGGGTGGGTCGATGTCAAGCCACAAAAGAAGTAAAAGCATGTAGTTGGGCTAGGTCTATGTTTCATGTTGTAATGCTAAGATAACTCCCAAACAATCATCAGTAGAAAAATCAATCCCCGAACACCAAAACAATACCCGACAAATTTGACCCCCTAACGTTAGGGGGTTGGGAATTTGATCCCCGAATGTTCGGGGGGTCGGGGGTACTCAACACGCCTCTGCTACAAATTTATAGATTTTTGTACATTTTGAATTTAAACTACAGTTCCAACCTACATCATTTATTTTTATACATACATGTAAATTTATGTTCAGATTCACAGACTAGTTGTCTGGGAAACAATCGTGTGTAAATCAATAAAATTTATTACAAAAGAGTGGTGGACAAGGCACTATCACAGAAGATGTATGTGTCGCCACATACACGTGACTTATCATAGAAATATATTGCTTGTCAGCTAAGCTGTAGAGATTATACCTTATAATATTCTGGTTGATACAAATAAAATAATGGAAGGAAAAGGCAAAAAACATTCAAGCCACTGTTGTATAATTTTCATCTACGTCTTTTAGTAACAGATTTGCTACTAGGGCTTCTAGATATAACTAAATTGACTACCAAGGACAACTATAAACCATAGTGAAAGCGTGTAACAAATGTTATTTTAGTTGTCTCCAACAAACACTCCAGACTATGTAGATGAGTATGATAATATAATAAACACAGTGCTAATAAGGGATATGGAAGCGACCTATTTCAACTGTGTGTAAGTAGGTCGCGCCTGCGCAGTCCTAATAAAATCCGTATCCGGCGGGCAGAAATGTTTTGTTGTTATTCCATGTCCACTCATTCTTGTAATAATAGTGGTGTGTGTGTTCATTAATTTGGATCGTACGAGGTCAGTTTACCATTTTCTATGTCATTGAACTGCTTATGCCTGGTTGAAGACACAGAAGCTGAATTTCTTTCAGCAATATTTGCTTCCATATGCTCTTGTCATCACTATCAGTCATCATCATGATGATGAAGAAGATCGATGATCATTTTTTTTTATTATAATAATAATAATAGTAGTAATTAATTAATAATGATTATTAAAATAATAATAAAATATATCATAACATCCACGGCCAATAATAATAATGAAGAAATAATAAGAATAAAATAAAGCATTAATACTTTTATTTATTGTTATATATTATTATAATACTTTTAAATAATAATAATAATAATACTACTTATAATTATAATAATAAATTAAATAATTATTTTTTTTAATTAGAATAATAATAATAATAATTTAATAATAACAACAATAGTTATAATAATGATCAATCAACAATGATGACTAATATGATAATAATAATTTATTCTAGTTTTTTCTATTATTATTTCTTCAATATATATATAAATAATACTTATTATTATTGGTCAAGTTATTCTCACAGTTGGCTATTGGTGTGTTTATTAAATAATAATTTATTAATTTATAATTCTATCTAACGACAACAACATTGTTATCAAACAACTTTAGTAGTAGTGGATAGTACTTCACTTCACAGTTATACCACTCACTGACTGTCAGTCAGTAATAATAACAATAGCAGACAGACATACCTACTACTTCATACTGATACTGAAATTTAAACTAGCTAGTGCAGTAGTAGGAGTAGTAGTAGTAGTTGAGTATAATAATAATAACAATAATAATGATTATTATTATATTTATTATTATTCATTGATAATTATTATCATTACATTGTTACTAAACGCTAATTCATAACAGATAAACAAGTTGTTGTCGACAAAAGAGAATGAGAGTGTAGTGTGAGAATGAGGGTAAATAATAAGTGGCTAACTCCTAATATGTGAGAGTTTGCATTTATGAACAACAGTGCACAACCTCCCAGTAATAATATGATAATAAATAAACAATAAATGGAAAAGTTTATTATTTATAATAATTAAATGTATGGCATAATTATTGTTTTATATAGTAGTGATTATTGATTTGCTCGAGTGGTACACAGGTTTCATGGGCTTGCTGAAAACATAATGCAGACCATGCACCCGGTAATAAAGTTATTTGTATTAACCTAGCATTTTCGATTAATTTTCCTCTACTCAAAACAGGGTGCGACACCTAACATCTATCACAAAAAATTCAATATCCTCTAAATGGAGATGAACTTCTACTTTTTCATTTATCCGGAAATATCTAAAAAAAGATAATTGTTTGAAGTTTTTTTCTGACTAATTTGATGCTGGACACTTTACGTCTTTTACCAGCCACTTTCAAAATGACTTGACTTTTTCTCATTCACCACAAACTTTCACATCTTTGTCCTGTAAACAAAGTTACCATGTGTTGGTGCAAATCCAACAAAGGCCCTTTATTTAGGAACAAGCCTTCTTTAGTACATGGTTTCCTGTTGCAGAACATGGATTAGTTATTATGATTAAATACACAAAATTTGTTTTACTTGGTTAAAAAGTTACTACTATAAAATTGTTAATAATGATGGTAATGCTTAATTATTTAATAATAATCTTACGATCTTATAACAGGGTTCTCGGAGGCTGAGGGGCACAGCTACTCAGCAGTGTCGAGTTTGAGCATCAAATTGCAGTAATTTTGATAGCCACGTGAAACAATTGAACCCATTGTGTTGGTCTATATAGCGGCTCCAATACTTGGGTTATTCAAACTTAGAAATAATGTAAATGATGATTGCTGTAAGATCGCAAGATTATTATTAAATAATTACGCATTACCACCATTATTAATAAATCTATAGTATCAACTTTTTAAATAACTAAAACAAATTCTGTGTATTTAACCATAATAATTAATTCATATTCAGTTTAATTATTATTACTTGGATGCAATTATTATGAAAAATAATGTTTTTGAAATTATTATTCAATTTTAATATTAGAGCAAAGTTTTTGGGGCAGATTATAGGTAAATTAACAAACCGCTGAATACATATAGAGCTACTATCGGTAGAAAACAATCATACTTAAATAAATCCCAGCTAGTCAACCCACCTGGCAGCAAAAATGAATATACTGTTGATTCAAAGATTTCTCACTCTTGATTATTGGCATTTTCAAGTCCTGCAACAGGAAACCATGTACTAATGAAGGCTTGTTCCCAAATAATAGGGCCTTTGTTGGATTTGCACCAACACATGGTAACTTTGTTTACAGGACAAAGATGTGAAAGTTGGTGGGGAATGAGAAAAAGCCAAGTCATTTTGAAAGTGGCTGGTAAAAGACGTAAAGTGTCCAGTATCAAATTAGTCAGAAAAAAACTTCAAACAATTATCTTCTCTAGATATTTCCGGATAAATGAAAGAGTAGAAGTTTATCTCCATTTAGATTGTGGACTGAGCTGATGAAATCAGGGAGTTGGAAAGTGTTAATACATTTATCGTGTCAATGTTGAATCTTTTGTGATAGATGTTAGGTGTCGGAAACTGTTGAGTAGAGAAAAATTAATCAAAAACGCTAGGTTAATGCGAATAACTTTATTACTGGGTGCATGGTCTGCATTATTTGTTTGGAGAACCCATGAAACCTGTGTACAAAAAGTACCACTCGAGCAAATCAATAATCACTACTATATAAAACAATAATTATTATAAATAATAACCTTTTCCATTTATTGTTTATTTATTTTTATATTATTATTGGGAGGTTGTGCACTGTTGTTCATAAATGCTAACTCTCAAACATTAGGAGTTAGCCACTTATTATTTACCCTCATTCTCACACTACACTCTCATTCTCTTTTGTCGACAACAATTTGTTTATCTGTTATGAATTAGCATTTATTAACAATGATAATTATCAATGAATAATAATAAATATAATAATAATCATTATTATTATTATTATTATACTTTACTACTACTACTCCACTACTAGCTAGTTTAAATTTCAGTACGAAGTAGTAGGTATGTCTGTCTGCTATTGTTATTATTACTGACTGACAGTCAGTGAGTGGTATAACTGTGAAGTACTATCCACTACTACTAAAGTTGTTTGATAACAACAATTCAATAACGTTGTTGTTGTTAGAATTATTAACTAATAATAATTATAATAATAATAATAATAAACACAATCTTCACCAATAATAATTATATTGAAGAAATAATAATAGAAAAAACTAGAATAAATTATTATTATTATTATATTAGTCATCATTGTTGATTGCTCATTATTATTATAATTATTGTTATTATTATTATTTATTAAATTACTATTATTATTATTTTTATTATAAAAAATAATCAAATGATCTTCATCATCATGATTGATAGTGATGACAAGAGCATATGGAAGCAAATATTGCTGAAATAAATTCAGCGTCTGTGTCTTCAACCAGGCATAAGCAGTTCAATGACATAGAAAATGGTAAACTGACCTCGTACGATACAAATTAATGAACACACACCCCACTATTACAAGCGTGAGTGAACATGGAATAACGACAAAACATTTCTGCCCGCCGGATACGGATTTTATTAGGACTGCGCAGGCGCGACCTACTTACACAAAGTTGAAATAGGTCGCTTCCATATCCCTTATTAGAATACCCCAATACTAGGTTAATAATTGTTACCACTTATGAAGAGCTATCTTCACTGCTACTGCTATTTAACAGTTGCACATAATAAAGTTCAGGCAGCGACAGGAAAGAGTCGCTCATGTGATGCGAATCACACCGACATTTGGCAGCACAGACATCACAGCAGTCATGTGCTTTGGAGTAACTAAAATCTGCTGTCTCCGCAAAGTAGTCCATAAGATATTTTCTTCGGCAAGTTTTCAATTTGACGAACTCTTTTGCTTCGTCAGTCATATTACAACCTACATTACAGTGTCTGTGGTACAGCACGCAAGCCTGGCTGGATGTGCCATCTCTTCCAACTCGACCGCTCTCTTGAACGTACTGATCGATGTCAGCAGGCATTCCATAATGAATTACATTATAGATTGCTGGAATATCTAAACCTATAAAAACCAATGCGATTGATAACAAACATTTGTATACATTATGTAAAACTAATCCTATGTTAACCTTTGGAGACGAAGTTTGATATAAATAACTAACTGTTCTGTAAGTTTCTCACAAATTACCAATTGCAAACTAATAAATCTACTAGTTGTGTAGACAGTACTCCGGTTGGTAGAAATATGGAAAAAATACGGGGGGCATCAATGAAATGTCCAACAGCCTGTATGAAATGTTCCAGTGACATTATGCATGTTTCAGCATCTCAGATTACAGATGAATTCAACAACACAGTGTAATGCTCAATCCGGCAAAACAAAACTGACTCTGATTGTCTCAATGTTTGATTACTCATTTATATCACAAACAGTGTTTGAGGAAATATTTACGAAAAGCAAATCTCAAGAAATGGGAAAATAAAAATAATCCTTCAAAAATGACATTTTAACCACTGCATATAAGACTGATATCTATGGTTTCAACTCGACCATTATTAGAATTGATATGCTGTTTCGGCACATTTCTTTTACAATATAGCGCAGACATACCCATAGAGAAACAGGAACTGCAGACGACTATCTTCAGTTGGGAGTTGGGATTGTTAAAATTAGCAGCAATCTCATCCTGGATGTCTTTAGGTATCTTTGAATGATACTGCTGCACACGGTGTGGTCCATGGTGATAACTGAGGTATTGATGGATAGCTGCTATGTTTTTCAAACTGTAAAAAATGCAATTGGAATATGGCTAGCAGGCATTGTAACGCTTGGTTACCTCAAGCCTGCGCTGACACAGTAAACTTCCAACCACACTATCCTGTGTTTTCTATTCGCTGCTTGTGCGACACAAAACCCACTGTCGCTTGTTCAATAGCACAATAATCCACTTCGCTGCAAAACAAATATTGTGCTGTCCAGTTTTTTTGAGAAAGGTACTAGCACCATCGCTACCAATTAGAGGCAGATTTCAGATACAATGGCAATTCCTCCAGGCCTCCAGCATCAACAAAATGAATAAACGAAGACTGTTCATCGTTTAACTGATGTGCAAAATGCATTTGTTCATCAATTCGTAGCAAAAACGCGATAGTGTGGCCGGGCCTCAATTCCTGTAGTGAACAACATATCGTGATAACAAACTAGGCAAGAATATACAAAAATCCAAAACATTATAATTAAGGCTGTCAATTATTCGTGTTAATTATAAGATTAACTAGATTAATTTCAAAATAAGATCAATCAGATTAACGATTTTAACCTAGGTTAAACAGATTAGTCCCCATAATGCTACACTTTACTGCTGCTGTTACAATTGGGTAGTAAAATTGCAACTTCTTGGAACAAAATGGTGTAACGTGAAGTAATAAACGAATAATAACTGTGAAAATGACCAATATAACACATTACTTATCTTATAATTCATCAATTTTTGGTAGCGGTACATGACAAATCAGTAGGATTAACACAATATCTAGCACTTTTGGGTCAAGTTTATAAATTTGATTAATCAAAGATTAACTGGGAGATCACAATGATTAACCGCAATCAATTTTTTTAATCGTTCAACAGCCTTAATTATAATCTAACACAGTGAAACACGGATAACTCAAACTTTGAGGGACCAAAGCAAAAGGTTATCACACAACTACAAATTATTTTTCATTGTTGCGCACACATGAAATGTAAAAGACATCATAGTTGGTCAGGTAACAGACTTGGTAGCTATCTGTTGGCACCTAGCGCTTTAAATACGTATTACTACGTATAATTTTAAAAAAGTTTTTCTCATAATTGGTTTGAGTTATATCATACAAACTCTAATGTGCTGGAACGGGACCGAGTGTTTGAGTTATCCGTTTCTCGGTTATCCATGTTCCACTGTATTTTCCAGCACACTTACTGTCGGCAGAAGATAATAAATCTCTCGGAATTCTCCCCCTGTTGCTGCAGGTGTTCATGTAGCCAACAAAATGCACTTTCAATGTCAACACATTTCAGCTTCACAACGGAGTATCTAAAGTGGGAACAAATCATGATATAATTGAACAAATGACTGCTTTGCAATCAATGAAGTTTTAATGAAGGGAATGCAATAGTATTTGCAACTATTTAGTGTTGTTAATAATATGTGATGAAAAATAATATGTGATAGAAAGAAAAACGAGTAACGAGTATTTACTACCAGCAAGTACACACACACCAACATCTGTCAACAAGAAATATACAAATATATCTGCATACAAACTAACCTGATGTTGCATCTGTTCGGTGTAACTCGAATAGTAGTGAAGTTTTCCATATGCAAAGATTTGGTGATGCTTTCAACAACCATTTTGGTGGCAGTTGCTGTCATTGCGACAATAACAATATCTGGCAGGCAAGCCCTAATGGAGCCGATGGCATCGTACTGCTTCCTAAACGCTTTCGACTCAGTTCCTCCCTGTCCCCTAAAGTTTTCATCATAACTTTAAGAACAATGGCAACGTCAAGTCAGCAAACAACAAAAATAAATTAGTGGTTCAATGTCCAAACAGACATAAAGTGAACAATGCAATCAATGGAATAAATATTCAGCATCAGTACCAAACTACTGTTGTTTGTGAACTTTTATGCAACAAAGTTACATATACTTCATAAGGTTTCCAAAGGTATGTAAAGTAAAAATCATATGGCGGAAATCTTATGGAACCAAAGAAAACACTAAAACACATACTAACTTTGCATGCATGCAAATGAGGCAAGCAAGATTTTATAAACATAAACAGCGATGAACATGTAACAATTATTGAACCTACCACTTTACTATACAATGACTTTCATCCACAAACAAGAACTTCATTCTAGTCCGAAGATTAGAGTCTGCTGGTAACTCGTTCAGATGGTCCATCATGGTAGAAAGCAGCTCTGGGCTTGAAAATATGTGAGAGTAGCTGGTACATGACACCGCCTGCTTTGCTTCCATAGGAGATTGTACATGGATAGCATTAATTCCTGGAAAAAATAAAAATATACATTAATATAAGTGAAACACAATGTCAACCGATGACCGTAATGCAGTTAAAACACGCAGACATCAAGGTATGTGTGTTTATGGATCAACATATAATATAGACCAATGGAAAACAACACACTGGTATCAAGGAAATCATTGCTGCCTAATAGACAAGTTGACCAGTTTAATACGTCAAGTTGAGCTGCATCATGCATAGGTTTTGCACCACAATTTCCTCATTTACACATGATATAAGTACACGAAGCAGGCCAAAATTGTCATTGCAAATTTTTAATGACATGATACAAGCACCCAAACATTTTCATCTAACACATAATGAACAACACTCAACATACTGAAGTGAACTCACCAATACCAATAAGTTTGTTGCACTGCTCCGCCATCAGTCTCACAAGTGGCATTATGATCACAGCACATTGATCTGCAAATGATACACAAGATTATACTGATAGAAGGAATTTCCCAGGCTTTCTCTTTTCCTTCTATCTTGTATTTAGGCATCTTTTACTCTTTTTTAATCCCTTTTAACTCCTGGATGGGTCCAAAATGGGATTGGATCTCCCTTGTCTGGCATCTCTAAAGGCAATGCATTGCCTCCTCTCTTGGTACCAAGTTATGGCATGGTACCTCTCTTGGTGTTTTGTCTACATTATTTTAACCACTGGGGGCTTTTGCAAGACAAAGGAGGCTCTCTTTCAAGTAATGTTGGCCCTCCCGGATGGGAGCTATAAATAACCCAACAAGGAAGTATTTGGAGTTGTCCCCCTTATTTACATTTTTACTCATAACTATTGAAACGCTAATCACACATAGTTTATCTTTGGCAGGTAAGTTAGGTGTGGGCTTCTGCATCTATTAAGGTGAAGAGGAGGTCATGGGACACAGGTGATGGATTCAAAATGGGAAAATACCTCCAGGGGAGCTTGAAGTTATCTCCCTTTTCTACGTTTCCTACTCTAACTCTTGAACAGCTGATCACACAGGGTCCAACTTTGACAAGGGGAATGGGAATACACCTATTAATCCAGGAAGGGGACAGGGAGTGGATGTAACAGGGGCAAAAAGGGTGTATTTATAAGGGGGGTATATGTACAAGTCTCTGTCTATCAAAATCTACCACAATATCACAAAAATCTCCAAAATACAGATAGTGTATATTAGAATTAAATATATTAGCATGCAGGCAAAAGTAATTGCAATGGTCCAAGTTTGGGATGCATTGATGCAAGATCAGTGGGCAAAACTCTTCAACAACTGTAAATGCAATTAATAGCATAACAAAATGGTGATGTGAATCTTTGGATTCACTAATACAGTACATGTTGTTTATTGCACAACTAGTAGTAGCAGTCAAAGAATTATAGTTGATAACGCAAAGAGTTCTTCCAGCTGATATCTATTACACGAAAATGATTAGCATTAGGTCAATTATTTTGTTTATTATCTTGTACCATTAATTAATATTAATTAAACAATATGTGTTCCATCAAGGAATTAATAGCCTGATGTATGTTGTTAGCATTTATCAGTACCTGAAGTGGTAGCAGAGTATTAATTTACTAATGTCAAAATAGAAGCAGCAGTCGGCTTACTATTGTCTATATAATAATAATTAATAATAATATATCAATAACATTATATATAAATAACAAAATACAAATAAATACAACATTATGATTATTAGTAATAGTCATCAATAACAACAACAAAAATGAGGAAATAATACACAATGAATTTTGTTTTTACTTAATTATTATTATTGCAGTCAGTGTCATTATGATTATCATTAGATTATTATAATAATTATTATTATAAATTATACTACTATTGATAAAAAAAGCATACTACCTACTACTAGTACTACTACAACAACTCAATTTTTATTTATTATTATGATGAAGCTATCATCATCAGTATTATTATCACTTTAATTATTAATATTATTAATTATTATTACAATAATATTATTATAACAATAAATCAACGTGTATGAGTAGTTACAGAAAAAAACTATAATAATAATAATATTAATAAATTTAATAAACAATAATAATAATCCATCCAATGAATGAATGATGATGTAGTGTTGGTGCTTTAAAATTGGATAGTAAGTAGTTTGGTTGGCTAATAATAATAACCCATCATCGATCATCATGGCTGAATTTTGCTTTTTTTTCATGTTGTTAATATTATTATTTAATATTTATAATAATAATTATAATAATAATAATAATGTGGTTGTTGTTGGGTAGGTACCTAACTAAGGCAGGGTGACAAACATACAGCCATGAAATTAACAACCGCAACAAAAAATATGTACCTACCTGCAATAATATTACCATCCCCAGTTTGAGCAGTTGTTTCTCCTCCAAGGAAAGGTGCCAGTTGATAAATCAAGCTTTTGCCGTAGCCAGTAGTTGGTAAAATAACAAACAAGTCATTTTTAGTTGAAGATGATAAAAAGCTGCAGGCTAATTTCTGGTGTTCTTTTAATTGTAATATTTCCAGTTTAGTAAGAATATGTTGTACTTGGGAAGAAATAGAGAGCATATTATTTATTTAATATTATTATTATTACTCAATTCAAAGACAATTTCTCACCCACACACAGTCATGCGGTTGACTGACCATGACTAAACACCTGTGGAACCTAACTCTGCAAAGAGGGCGTTGAATAAAGCCGTTGTGTGAAAATATCTGTTGCAGCTGGGGTCAAGGCCCTTTTAGCCTCAGCACCAACAATCTGCGCTTAATGCGGGTGCTAAATACAGGTTTTGGTGTTAATTGAGCAGACAACTTCACCTTCTTGAGTCGAGCTTGTCGAGCTGTTTTGCCATAAGTTGACAAGCTTTGTTTCGCTCAGCTCCGCTTTGCGCGGGTGGATAACTCCCGCGAAAACAAAGCTTGTCTGAGACAGGCTAACTCTTCCCATACCCTCTTTGATATCTCTAACCGACGCAGTGCCAGATACGCCATCCGGGACCCCAAACGTATTTGATAGTGACCCAACAGGGTCACTAGTATTTGACAACCAATTTCTTTTCCGATGCTTAGCTTTCGGGTTTTTATTGAACAAGTTTTATTATATAAAGGGAGTTTTTACAGTTATGGAATGAAATTAATGCTTACTATACAAAATTAAGAGTATACGCGTATGTGTTGAAAATATTGTCAAATTAGAGGAAGTTGTTTGCACTTGTCATACCGTGAGGGGTTGTTATTAAACATTACGTGCACAGAAGGTTTTAGTACTGAAACGTTCGAAGAATACGATGGAGTTCTTTGAAGGTGTGGATTGATTTGTATGTAGTGTTAAAATGACAATAATAATTGTTTGATCTTACCAAATAATATTCATGGGCCACACATCCACCAAATGAGACGCTGACAACAACAGCTTGATCAGAACAAGTGATAAACAACGTCACCAGCTCGACTACTACTACTAACTAACAACAACAATAATAATAATATAATAATAAATAATAATACAACAATAATAACACCTGCCTAGTAGTAACTAACTAACTACTACTTACTACTAGTTGTTAGTAGTATGATTATTATCAGCCTCAATAATTTAATAGATATGTATTTGATAGTAGAAATGGCACCCACTATCTTCTGTAACTGCCGGCGGTCACAAACACTGACAGTGAGTGCCATTATCACGACGATTTTCTTGTGCAGTGGGCCACAGTGAGTCAGTAATGTATGATTGGTAACAAACTGGAGTGGTAATGAAAAATAATTAAAATTTTTTTTTACATTATATATCATAATACTGCAAGTGTGGATACTTTGTTCGCATTTTATTACGGTGCTCTCTCAATAAATGTCACAGATGTCTTGAAAAACATTGTGAATCACTCACCTTGTGCCAATTTTCTAAGAGAGGGAACTTTCAGCTCAATTCTGGTGCATAAAAATTTGTACTTTGGTATATTTTTACCAGTATAATTTCATAAAGTTTCGAATTTTATGGCCAATCTTCTGCTAGCGGCGAATGGCTCCGATGGGATATGATGTCCGCCTAAAATACTCAGCTGCTATTGGCCTAACGGAAGTTTTCGCAACACTGGCTGGTTATAGGCTAATGTCACAATTCTTAAGCAGTGTTGGCATTGTTCCCCGACTCTTGTATAAGTCCATTGTAATTATAAAATTGTGACCACTATCTTTTCATTGTCCAGATTATTACAGGACCCAAACCAGGGGTGTTTTGAGTTAAAAATCCAACCCCGTAACAAAATGGAACCGCTGAAAGCGCAGAAATTTTTTTTATCAGGGGGTTGGAGGAGATTGTTAGGGGGTTCACCATGAGTGTTGTGGGGTTGAGTTTTAATATTATATTATTATTTAGCAGCTAGTCATTCATTTTTGTAATTTATTAATTATTAATGATGATAGTTACTAACTATTATTAGATATGTATTGTGCAGGATTTTCCGGTAACGTCACCAGTTACCCCGGTAGCCGACCCGCACTACCTCCAGGTAGCAAAGCTGGCTGTCCAGACAAGCTTGCTGTCAGCTCGGCTGTCTCAGCGTTTGCCCTTCTGCATAACTGCTAGAAGGTAGGCCGTAATAGGCAAGAGTCTGCCAGGCAAGTCTGTTCCTCGCCTACCACTCGTCAGTCAACACTAGTGCTGCCAGATCTAGTAGGTCGTCAGAGCTGGTTGCCTTCTAGAGTAGTAAGCTGTCTGTTGCGCAGTGTTCAAGTATAAAGCTTGAGTGAGTGTAAAGCTATCTTTATTCTTAGAAAGAATTGTCTAGCTGTGCCTCTCGATGTACACTGATTAGTGAAAGGCTCAGCCACTGTATTTATACAAAGTGTTGTGTAAGATTCATTTGTGTAGGAGTTAGCCCTAATGACATTCAAAAGAAAGGGTGGCAAACAAAGAGTGACTCAAGCACGTATAAAAATAGCCTTATCAGTATAAAATTGGCTACACAAAGAAAAGAGGTACAATATGTTTGTCATTTACGCAGTTTACAGAATTGTTACTATGATTGTTTACAGGTATCCTCAGGAAGCCACGCTATTTTCCTGTACAGTATTCCATTATTTTGTTTTATTATAGATATACATCTATTTATTATAATAATAAAATTGTTATTAGTATTAGTTATTAGTAAATTGTTATTATAATTGTAATAATAAATTGACTGTTTCAAATTATTAACTGTTACTTAAAATTTATAACAGCTGTTATTATTATAATAATTATTATAGTAATTATTACAATAATAATGATAGTGGTAGTAATAGTAATAAATAATAAATAGTAATAATAAATAATAATAATAAATAATGATAATAATAATAACAATAAATAACAATGAATAACAATGAATAATAATGAATAATAATGAATAATAATAAATAATAATAAATAACAATAAATAACAATAATAAATAATAAGTAATAATAATAAATAGTAATAATAAATAGTAATAATAAATAATAATAATGAATAATAATTAAAATAATAATAATAAATAATAATAATAATAATAATAACAAATAATAATAATAAATAATAATAATAATGAATAATAATAATGAATAATAATAATGAATAATAATAATGAATAACAATAATGAATAATAATGAATAATAATAATGAATAATAAAAATGAATAATGAATAATAAAAATGAATGATGAATAATAATAATGAATATAAATAATAATAATGAATATAAATAATAATAATGATTATAAATAATAATAATGATTATAAATAATAATAATAATGATTATAAATAATAATAATGATTACAAATAATAATAATGATTATAAATAATAATAATGATTACAAATAATAAGTGTGAAGTGAGGAAAAATCCAATTATTAATTATAATAATAGTAGTGTTAATAATAATTTTAACCACCAAGCCGTACACAGACAGTTTTTAGTTGTTGTATAGCAGCCTCATTTGCATGTTATTTAATAATGTAAAGAAATATTTCTTTGCGTTACCCTTCCTCTCCACTTTTTTCCAAAAGCATGAATATCCCTTTATTTGATTGGTCAACCATATGTTCACGAGCCAATGATGTGCCTTGTTATATTACTGGTAACTTTATTTTTTTATCACGAGGGTGGGTCAATGTCAATCCACAAAAAAGTGAGAACGTGTAGTTGGGCTAGGTTTCCGTTTCCTGTAGTAATGCTAAGTGTTTCCAAAACAATCACCAGAACATAAATCAATCCACGAAAATCAAAACAATACTCGACAAATTTTGACCCCCTAACGTTAGGGCAATTGGAATTGGACCCCCAAATTTTTGAGGTGGTCGGGGGTACTCAGCACGCCTCTGACTCAAGCTACTCAAATTTTCTTGTTTTTTGTTCCAAATGCTCGTGCAATGATACCAAAGAGGGTATGACGATACTCACATTGGCTCATGTATAATCGTTGAGCATTTGGAACTGAAAACAAAAAAATTTGAGATGCTTGGGTCTTGTAATAATCTGGTCAATGAAAAGTTGGTGCACATAATCTCATTATTACAATGGACTCATACAAGAGTCAGTAAAAAATGCTAACATCGCTTAAGATTTGTGGCATTGGCTTATAACCAGACAGTGTCGCGGAAACTTTTGTTAGGCCAATAGCAGCTGAGTATTTTAGGCGGACATCACATCCCATCTGAGCCATTCGCCATTAGCAGAAGATTGGGCATAAAATTAAAAACTTTATCAAAAATTGCTAGTAAAAATAGACCAAAGTGCAAATTTTTATGCACCAGAAGTGAGCTGAACGTGTCTTCTCTTAGAAAATTGGCACAAGGTGAGTGTTTCGCAATAGAGAAAAACGCGCAACCTGTGCAAAAAATCTATTTCTGGGGAATCCCAAAAAATAATTATTGCGGGCTATATAACACAATGGACAAATTCTGGAAATCCTCGCAATAAATTGGGGTTTCCCCACTGTTTGAAAACTTTCGCAGTCTGCGCGTTTTTCTCTTATGTTGTTTAAGACATCTGTGACATTTATTGAGAGAGCGCCGTAATAAAATGCAAATGAGTGTCCGCACTTCTTTAATTATTTTTTAGTACCACTTCAGTTTGTTACCAATCATACATGGCTTACTGTGAGTGGACCCAGGCCAGGAAAGTTGTTATTAATAACTAACTAAACTATTATTTATGATGAATTGTATTTTAATTAATCAATAATAATACATTTACTACTGGTAGATAAACATGTTTTCTTGCAATTTTGAATACCAAGTGTTTCTAGCATTTTATAATTTACTATTAAAAAGTTAACAATTAGCCTTAGCCTTGTAATATATCATAGGTCCACTCACCTCAACTTCACAAAATAAAATTGTAGTCCGTCTATTCCAAGCTTAAGCTTTTCTGTGATCATCAGCTTACCATAAACCTCAGTTCATGGTCTCTAAGCTTTGCCCAGCTGTCGATTAGACACTTTAAGAATAAAACATTTGATTATATTATATGACCGCTTTTAGGAGTTATACCTTATTGGGGATGAAAATAGTCTTATGCAATCGCAGACTTAATGTAGAGCATAATCATAATAAAGTTCTTCATTGAGAGTGACAGCTAGCTGACTCTCTTCAGGTGCCAATCTTTCCTACGGGTCTCCTCAAAGGCATCATGCCCATCCATAAGCAAGGTGAAAATTCTCTAGCATAGCTTCTGGCCCAAAGCCATCACTGGCATGTAAATTCACCTAAACTTTTGCCGAGTTGAAGACTGCTATTGGAGTCCCTGACACCACTGTCTTCAACACAGTGTAATGCTTCACAAAGATTGGGTTTTCATGTTGGGCACCTCCTCATCTACAACTTACAGTAAGAATTAATGATACACAATCTTCTTTGCGAACAGGTTTCCTGGTTCTATTAAATGCTCTTTTACTCAGCCCGTTAGGCTCATCTGTATGAACACTTACAGTTAACAAGCTTTTTCGTTGTCATCAGGATCATTCTTTAATTCACCTTCATCACAGCTTACAAATTGGTCGCTGTCTTCTCCTTCATTTTCATTTGGGCTGCTATGTAAAAATGGATGCTTCCTGTTTCTCCTCAGACAACTCTCTCATTTCATATTTTTCACATTCTACATCCAAATTGGTCAGAGAGTTCACGAGAGATCTGAGCAGTTTTCCAAACACTAACTCACAAGGGGAGTATGGAGACATTCTATGTTTTGTTTTACACCAAATACTCAAGCAAAATTTTTATTCAAAGTCATATTACGATTATTGTCATATGTTGCAGTTTTGGGATTTTTTTCCACATACCAGTGCCCTAGTAAAACTCAAGCTTTGATAATGCTAACACTGTGCAGGGCAGATTTGGTTTTTTTTGTTTATTTCTCAGTTAAAATACATTTCATTTATTTTTACTGGTTTATCTGATAAACGTGTGAAACATTTTGCCAATTTTTTTTCTTTAACTTTGGCAGTCTCTGAATAGTCTACTGTATCAAGAAAAAAACTTTATCTAATGCAAGTGCTAGGCCGCTTGAATATTGATCCTAGATGAAAGGGTTTTACCCGATAGAAGAAAGACTAGTAGTGCATTATTGCTAAGCTAAATTAAGCATTGCATAGCTCATAGTCAAGCGCGTGGGTCTGGCAAAAGGAGGAAATTACACTTTTGTGATCATCTTGTAGGGGTTTAATAGTTTTGGCACAATTTACTAGACACCAACCACCAGTTATGCAAGTGCACCTTGAAAATATTGGTTACAATCATGCAGCATATTCAATGAAATGGTAGCTTCCAGCGTAAGACACCGTTTAGGGCTCTACCCTCCCACAGCGGTGGTTGACCTTTCCTTTTAAATGTATGAATAAACTCGTGGGAGTTGTCCTCTTTTCAAGTTTCATTGACGACAGTGTCTGCAACGATTTTCCAGACGGTTTCCTGGCGGTTCTATAAGACTGACACTAATAATTTTTACACCATCGTGTAGAGCAGTCTCTTTTATTTTTTGATTTTTGTATGAAGATCTTATGGTGTTCTAAACAGAAACAGGGTCATGACAATGGCGCCATGTTCCTTTTCAGGGAAGAAATAGTTTTTTCTTGCTGAACTATGTTGAAATAATTTTTTGACAAAAAAAAACCTCCACGGATGGAATTTGTTCTGATATATAACTAGATTATATTTATTTGAGCATGCTGGAATTATCTATGACTGAAAATGGGAGTAAGTAACCTGTGAAGTAATTATTTGAATAACGGCGATAATGGTAACTAGTATTTTTTTGACTATTTTCAGCTTTCTTTTAAGTTGCTTATTATTATCGTTCTTTATATCAGAAGATAGCGCTTAAAGTTCTCTATTCAGTGGTATAAGAAGTATGGCTGTACATTAATTAGTAAAAAAATAATTAATATTTTTCTTTGAAAAATCTTCCGGGATTCTCTCAATACAATGGTCAATTTTCATTGTAGTGTTTTGGCCGATGTTGATGCCCATTATTCTTGAAAATCATGTACATATTGTGGTGGATTTTGATGGGCCTGCCAAAATGCCACAACAATTCCTCTTTTCCACAGAGGTTAGCTATCAACCAACTTCAACAGATGAGTATCTCAAACTCCACGACTGCAACAGAGCCCACGGCTCCGACTCAATACTCAATGCTTCAGAGTAGTAACCATGTTATTATTTCACAACACCAGTGTAAAACAATGGTGACAAAGTATCTCGCTACTTGGTGCAATCACAAGCAGTATCCTGATACAAGCGCAAAGAGTGTAAGTTAAACTGCATTTTATAGGCAGGAGTACAGGAAGCCATTGGCCTAGTTCTAGGCATTACAAATCACAATCAGCAGGAAGTAAATATACAAATCAACAGACAAGTTCTAATTAGTAAGGTATTAGATTGGCTAAAATGTATTTAAATAAACAAGGCGACCAGAAGTGGAGAGCAGAGCTTCAAGTGTAATTCTGCTGAGACACAGTCCGGGAAGTGATGGTGTATTATAGTTAGAGTTCCTGGACTGTTATTGCTTGTGGTCCATGACTTCTGGCGAATCCGATGAGGGTTAAGTTGCAAACTCGAGCTTCTGAATCTTTTGAGGCTAGTTTGGTCTCTCAGGCTGCGTTCGTTCTTTTCTCACTGACCCGGTATAAATTAGCTGCAGGGCCGATAGTGATAGCTGCAGGGCCGATAGTGATAGCTGCAGGGCCGATAGTAGTAGCTGCAGTGCCGGTAGTGTTACTGCAGGGCCGATAGTAGTAGCTGCAGGGCCGGTAGTGACTGCTGCAGGGCCGGTAGTAGTATCTGCAGGGCCGGTAGTGTTACTGCAGGGCCGGTAGTAGTAGCTGCAGGGCCGGTAGTGTTACTGCATGGCCGGTAGTGACTGCTGCAGGACCGGTAGGGTTTCCTGCAGGGCCAGTGGAGTTAATATCTGCCTTCCTACAAGGTTTCTGGTAGTGCCAGGCTCAATTAAGGCATGCCTGACACTCTGCAGTTGTCAGGGGGGCTTTGTTCACACTTGGTGGTCATGAAAATCCGCTACAATGTATCAAAATTTAGTTCCCTTACCATCTGTAGCATTAGTTTTTTGTTTCAAGCCGTACTTTCAGTGATAACTGTCAATGTTTGAAAAGTGTAAATAAAGTGTGTCATTACAAAAATATTTTCCCTATTTACCAGTCAAAAATAAGCTTTATTTAAAAATCCACCAACAGATTAGGTCTCGGTAAATTGTATGGTGTTTTTTTAACCCTGTAACACCAGCAGTTGGTTTAAAAAATTATTAAAAAATAATATTTCTTCTCTAAAGCAAAGTCTGAACAACCTATCACAGGTACAAACATATATATGACACCTGTAAAAGCCCACCACTCCAACGGTATCTAAAGAGCGCACAACTCCAATAAATGTCAGGGAAGACATGATGTAATGTGCATGCACAATCTAATGGAGTTTTTTGAAAAGCGGGAAAAAATGTTGCGCTTTTACTTTGGGGAAACCTGTATAACATAAAAGATTAATAAATGGCGAGTTCTGAAATTGAAACTGGGATTTTCAAAATATAAGAAAATTTTTTGAGAAACCAATTAATTAGTATTGGAACTGTTTATTTATAAACAAGATTTCACTGATAATCTATCAAATGATGTCACTAATACTTCCTTTCAGTGATAAAGTAATGAAAAATTTTATCATGTTTAATCGATTACTTTTGAGAATACTTGCAAATATTATGAATTATATCAAAACTGTAGAAGCTTCTTAAAATAGTCTCGATTTTTTTTAGAGCCGTCTGTACTGTTTTAAAAAGGTTTGGAAAAGTTACGCTGTTCAATCAAAAGCAGTTGCCCACATTTTCGTTGTGATTTGAATGTAAAAATTTCATCGTCAATGTATTGGATCAATTAGGTACTGAATGAAAGTTTGTCAGATATAGTTTCAATAACTGAATTATATCGTAGTAAGAATTTTGTAATAATGATAAATTTAATAGTAAAAGTTAAATGTTTCATTTGTCTGATTTAAATTATTATAATCCATGTTGAGTGAAAAAAACCTTGCTGTGGACAAATGAAGTTGCTGTACCTCATGTCATTTATATAGTGGCAAGTAATTCATTTACTGGTGGAGAGCTTATTAATTTGTAGGAAAGCTAAAATCTTTGTCCATTTTACGGTTACGAAAATTTTCGACTTCTGTTGTCACACATTAGAAACTTTGATATTTGATGAATTGTAGGGATTGTGCTAGGCTATCATATGGTTTATTTGCCGTCAAAAAAAATTGTATATTTTTCAAGCTGCTATGTTTAGTTTTGCCTGTCTGTCGTAAAGTTTTGTATCAGATACGGCTAATTTAATGGACACTTCTCATTTAACAATTTTTTTATTTACAGCGCTGAGTGAAAAGGAAGTGGAGGCGGTATGCGTCTCAGAATGTCCACCACCAGGTGAATTCCCATGAATATTAGGTTTATATTTGTTTGCGGTAGCCTCTGCTGAATTTGTTGGTACCAGCTGTGATACCATCCGTGTTTCTCTACTTAATCTATATACGACAATGATTTGCAAAATTTTTACCAGACTTGCAAGCAGTTACTCTCTTAGTCAGATTTTGTTAAATAGCGACCATAATTTGTGTGAGAGCAAGTAAATATCATTTTATTGTGTGAACGATTAATGGTAACAAATCACAACAATTATTATGGTGTAGCGAAAGCATGTAAATCTGTGATAGTAGAGTGTCATGAAATCCGTTTCCACCTTTCATGCTAATGTGCTAACACAGCACCAAACAGCTTTGTAACACCACATTTATTATTTACTGGAAATGTTTCGTTTTGTTTTTTCTTTCAAAGATAGGTTTATTAATTTATTGTTTCCTATCACGGAAGCCATAAAGCAAAGTGGATGCGTATATTAAATGACTGAAAATTGTGGGCACATGTAACTGTTGTATTATTTATAAGTACTGGAGTTGTCCTCTCCCTTATATTTACACATAGGAGTTGTCTTTTCTTATTTGTTTCAACAACTAAAGTTTTGCAGTTTGTTGTGTGATGCCATGATGGAGGCAGTTGACTTGTTTTGATGAATAAACAGCTCATGCTATGACAATCTATAACATATCATATATATCACCAAACTAACAGTGTATATGGTGATACAACATGGTGGCAGCTCGGTGAATAAACCTAAACTGAGGATAGTTCTAGAGTGATGATATATTTGTAGTTATTATTATCGTTGATAATTATTTTAATTATGATTATGGATGGAATTTTGCCCCCGCAAAATTTGGATTTGAGGTCAAAAGATCTATCTGGTGGATGCCGTCGTTGGCCGAGGGCTTTTGGGGATTAACTTATAGCAATAGTTCTCACAGCCACATCTAAAGCTGCTGATAAGCGTACGCTCGCTTTCTTTAAGCTGCGTTTACACTGGCCGTTTTGTCTGCGCTTTTGCCAACTCCGACTGTTTGACGCCCAGTGTAAATGGCAAAACACCGTGAAAATTCCGTCATTGGTGCATGTCGGAGCTCTGTGGCAATGTCACAGAGCTCCGACAAATCGGTCGTGATAAATACAAGAGAGCCAATCAAAATCAGTAACACCATTCATTACAAAGTTCCAGTGCAGCAGACATGGAGAGCCTAGCAACCACAAAAAATAAAAGTAATAAATTAATTTTTAACATCATCGACAATATTTTGTATTACTGATCATAAGAATTTTAGTTAAAGTAATGATAATATCAATAATGCTTATAGAAATACTGATATTATTATATTGCTAATAATAAAATAATAATAATGGTGACAATACTGCTATAATCACTACTGAAAACAAGCTAGAACAGTCGCTAATGCAGATGGTCTACTCTCATTGGCTGATACAAAAGTCGGCGACGGCAGTATGACGTTTAATGTAAAAGCCAAAACGGCAAGAAGCCCAAATTGTGACATCCCGTCGCCGACAAGCGGATTTGGCAAAAGCGCAGACAAAACAGCCATTGTAAACGCGGCTTTAGGCATACAGGTGGTGAGGATGTAGGAGAAGTGTACTCGCAGATGGAATTCATAACAGATCTAGACACTGGTGGCAATACAACTGAGATAGAAGAAGGTACAGCAGGTAGAAAATTAGAGGATGCAATGGGGAGATTTCATGATTATTGCAATCCCAGATCAGGTTTGGTAGTTTGCAGGCACAAGTTTTACGGCTGCAGTCAAAATTGAGACACTGTAGATGTGTATCTGATGAAACTAAGAAGAGCTGCTGAAGGATGCCAGTTCGGTAGTTAACGTGACTACTCATTAGAGAAAAGCTGCTCTTTGGTTTAGATGATACGAAGGAGAGAGATAAACTAATGAGAGAGCCGGATGAGAGGCTAACTTTAGATTATGCTATTAAAGCTCTTAGAATAGCTGAAAAATCAGGTAAGCTGAAGCAACAGAAAGTGCTTGATGAAAAGGAAGAGGTTGGAGCAGTCGGCCATCATTTCAGAAGAATGAATCGAGAAACTGGAATGCCTAAAGCAGGTCGGCCTAAATTTAAATTTGAAAATTCTGGTAAGAACCACAACAAAGGTCAGAGGTGTCCTGCATGTGGTATTCAGTGTAACAAGTGCAAAAAGCATAACCACTGGGCTCAAATGTGTAGGCAGTCAAAACGACTAAATGATTCAGTAAATACAGATGCTACAAATGGAGTGTATTTGGGAGAACTCTGTAAAAGATGCTATAAACTCTTCTCCCACTGATTCCTGGTTTGCAAACCTGAAAGAACATACCGAGAAACTCAAAAGCCAGCATGGGAAGTTCAAGTTGGATACAGCTGCCCTTAGTGTATGTGGCCTAAACCCTTGGTCTGGTAAGGTTTTACCATCTGACAAAAACTTATTCAGACCTGGGCACGCTCCACTAAACTGTATTGAAAGAATAAAATGCTAGATAACTGCAAAAAAAGGAAACAACAGAAGAGTACATCGATTTAGTACCAAATCAAAAGATTCCCCTTTTAAGCCAGAAAGCTTGCGGTAAGCTGAAATTGATCAAAGTGGACAAGGAGCCATGTCACATTTGAAGCGTGAAAATTGATGAAAAACTGTTCACAGGACTTGGAAGAGTGGACAGAGAATACTCAATCAAATTGAAGCAAAATGCTGTACCATATGCCATCCGTGTGCCTAGACCCATTTCATTTCCGCTCCGAAGCAAGACAGACATAGCGATTGACAAGATGGTGAAAGAAGGTGTCATCAAAAGAGTTGGCCCGAATGAACCAACACCATGGTGTGCTCCGATGGTTGTGATGCCTAAAGCAAACAAAGAAGATGTATGAATCGTTTCTGATTTTACAGAACTGAATAAGTTCATTCAACGGAAAGTTCACCCCATGTCAACTGTAGATGCTAGTTTAGTTATGCTCACTGGAGGAAAGGTGTTTTCAAAAATTGATGCCAATAGTGGGTTTTGGAAAATTCCTCTAAGCAAAGATTCTAGCTGTTATACAACATTTCTAACTTACAAAGGTCATTTTAGATATCTTCGTCTCCCGCAGGGCCTTTTTCAGTAGTCCCGAAATATTCTGCTGAGATGAATAGAATCCTTGATAATTGTGAAGGAGTAGTTATTCTTGTGGATGACTTGCTTGTGTTAGGAAACGATCAACAGCAGCATGCTGAAAGATTACAAGCTGTTCTTGACAAAATTGCAGCAGCCAGGATGACACTCAACAAAGGTAAAGGTAAGTTCAACGTACCATCAGTAGAGTTTTTTGGCCATTTGATAGATGAAAAAGGTATTTATGCAGGTCCAAGATTGCAGGGTATTCTGGATTTTCCACGCCCTACTGATGTCAGTGGTGTAAGAAGTTTCCTTGGCATGGCAAACCAGTATGCAAAGTTCTCAAATGAATTGGCAGATGTTACAGAATCATTGAGGTCATTGCTGAAGAGTACATGGCAGTGGTTAGAAGCTCGAGAAACGACATTTCTCAAGGTGAAGAATAAATTCCCTAGTTCTCCTGTTCTAGCTAAATGTAATGTAAAACGAGAGACCATAGTGACCACTGATGCTAGCAACATCGGCATCTGAGCTACCCTCACTCCGGTGCAGGATGATGGATCTGGCAGGCTAGTTTCTGCTGCAAGTCGGTCATTAAATGACACAGAACAACGATATGCAACAATAGAGAAGGAAAGTTTGGGGGTTTGTTGGGCAATGGAAAAATGCGCCCTTTATGTGTTAGGCATGAAAGATGTGACAATTGAAACTGACCACCAGCCATTGATTGCCCTATTTGGAAACATGTTCTTTGATAGATTGCCTCCAAGTATTCAAGGTTTTAAACTACCCTTGCAGAGATTTCAGTATACCATTAGAGGGGTTGTGACACCACTTTACAGAGACGACTTTTTCTTGTCAAAAGTGGAATCGCCGTATGTCAAATCAATCATCAACCAATCAGCGCAGCAATAAAAGTGATAACGATAGCAGTACTAGTAGTGTATGATGAAGAACATTTGGTGGTTATTTTTTATGCTGTGTTTGCACAATGTTGACTTAGCCCATCAGAAGGTATTAAAAGAAGATTGAGCTCTGTGATCGCTTTCATTGTCAAAGCTATTCCCAGTCTGCAATTTGGAAATCTCATCAAGAAGACATCACTTGTTGTGTGAACTTACTAATAATAATAAATAAATATAATCATCATCATCATTTGATGGTGACGATTATTAATTATTACTATAACCAATATCCTGCTGGAACAAAATTATACACAAGAACGGATATCTGCCCCCTCTGACTGAGCTGTTGTCATTGCCACTTGTTGGTGCCTTGCTCAATTATCATCAAAATCAATTGGCACTTTTCAGAGCCACCCATCTGATATGGCAGAGTTGTTCTAAAATACCCAGCTACTCCTATGTATTTGTACTATATAGTAAATGATAATACTAATAAAGCTGTACATACACACAATCATGCATTCTTATACGCATCTCAATACACATATTACATATAATATTTGAACCAAAATTGATAACCACCGTCTCCAACAGTATTGTTATAAATAAATATTGAATCATTTATGATAATAATTATAATATTTTTGGTGCTTGGTTTGTAACATGACAACAGTAGATTAACACCAGGGACATAAATTTAAGGCCAAGTTAGAAATCATTGTGTTCATAGTAAGTGATACTCATGTTTATGCAAATTATTCAGGTCAAGAAAGAGTTATTCTGTTTTAATTTTATATACAACCAAGTTAATTATCTCACATGCTCACAAATTTGTTTCATAATAGCACAAATTTAATTGGTAACAACACGACATGGTGTTCTACTAATTCTCATATTACAGCTGAACAATTGTAAGTGTGCAGACAAAAATTTTAATTGAAATTATAGTTTATTCTTATAACACCAGTAAATAGCTAGGAGCATAAATCATTCAGCTTGTATCCACCACCCAAAATAAATTAAACTTGCAAAATATTCTTCATAAAACTAAAACACTAGGATATATCAAATTTATAATTTGTAACTGTTTTATGACGACTTTCTGGCACTGGGCATAACTGTTCTTGTGAACTGAGTTTATCACAAAGGTCACGGTTTCTGGGAGGTTGATACACATTCTTCAGCAATCATTGTAGAGTGACATGTAGAGATGAACGTAATCTATACATGTTGTGTCAGGGAGCCATTCAAGAAAGCTTTGGTGCAACTGATGCCATCAAGGACAAGTATTGTGTAATACTGTACAACCATCTGTAAAAAAGAGGTTTCATAGATTTTCAACAAATAACAGCTCTGACTAATAATCAGACAACAGTTCCATATAAATTCAGCTCAACATACCTTTGTAGTTTCAGAGCAGAGCTATGTCTCAATAACACTAGTTTGATTCCCAAGCCACAACCTTACATGGTGCAGTGATATGAACTGTCAACGACTCTCTTTGTTTTGTTTGACTATCATTTCAACTGGAAAATAAAAAATAGTTTTTCACATTCTAACTCAATGTATATACTATTTACTTGTCGTATTTTTTGGTTAAGTGCAAAGAATGAGAACGCACAACATAGTGCGGCCACTTGCTGTTACATTGGTGACTTCAGATTTACGCAGGAACAACAAACTATCTCTCAACAGCCACATGCAATAAAAATTGTTTTTAAAATTCGCAGTTATCAGCACACCGGTTATTTTTTTAGTCCCAGGTGCTAAATGATTGACTATTATAAATATCTTTCTTTCAGCAATCAATGAATGCTAAGAGTAGTAGTAATGATAGTAGTAGCTGGTAACATATATACATAATCTGGTCCAAGTACTAGAGTGGTATTTGCATTGTACAAAAAACAGATTACTATCAAAGGCAACTAACTGCGTGAAGTTTATCACTCCTTCATTCCAGATTTTTTTATCATTCTAATTCAAAAGGATACCAAATGGAAATGCCACTGATCATTTCTCAGAAAACTTGAGATGGAACGTTATTTTAGAGCTACTATTAGTTACACTCCAGACATAACTATGTAATATTTTACAGTAGCAGTGATAGTAACAACTACCAACATCAATCAAATCACCAACAGTTCCACTACGTTTACTGATATACAAATTGTAGCAGTTATCATTTCAGGAGTATAAATGATGGGCTGAACTGGGACATATTATTATTGATAATACACTGAAAATGACAGAAGATATACATAATAATACTAATTGTTATATGTAAGTAAAATAATGAACAGAATTGCATGGAATTATTTTCTGTTGTATCCTCAAAGATGGGTAATGATTATAAGTACTATAAGCAATTAATCATCACAAAATTCTTTATAATACAAACAATAATATTATTATAATAATAGAAGTACTACCCAAACAAGCCAATTTTTGGGTCCCTGCATTTATAGCTCTTTATGACTTGCGCCGTCTTCGTGAAAAAAAGTCATCTAGGTCATCAGAGATTGCGTTAATGCAATAGACTGTGGCGAGGAGAACACAACTCCGCAAGAATAATAAGCTAATGTCCAGGCTTGAATTGGCAGCAGCTGCTCAAAACAAAGCCATTTATTGGTGTCACAACCCCTTTAAGCATATCAAGGGCACTATGAATGTCACAGCCGGTGCTCTCTCTCTCTCTATATACACATGCGCGGCCTAGCATCAAGGATGAGGAACGTATTAATTAAATTGATCATTATGTCTAAGAAGCTTTCAATCCTCACGGCTCAGTTTCTCGGCTTGAAAAACTCAAAGCTGATCAAAGAGAAGATGAAATCTTATCCAAAGTAATAAAATTTGTCGAAGGAGAATGGCCGGCTTACTTATCTTCAGAGGATACGATGTTGAAGCCCTACTATGAAAATAAATCTCTGCTGACAATAAACAAAGGATTTCTTATGTTTGGCTCCCGTCTGGTTGTTCCTCTGAGTCAGCAAATTCAAGTGTTGCATGATTTGCACAAATGACACTTAGGGATCACAAAATGTCAATTACGAGCCAGGAGCAGTCTTCGGTGGCCTGGCATGTCAAAAGCGATTGAGCAAAAGGTAGGAAGCTGTACGGAATGCAGCACTCATGCCAATAAACAGCTGAAACCATTAAGACCAACTGCAACTCCTGATAGGCCATGGCAAGTTCTTGGCACTGACCTTCTGCATTTCAAAGGACAGACTTATCTGCTAGTGGTTGATTACTACTCTCGCTACCCTGAATTGGCTCTGCTAGGCAGTACAGACTGCTTGTCTAAAAAAGTTGTCACGTTGTTAAAATCCATTTTCTCTCGCCATGGAATCCCAGAGTTGTTGCTCTCGGATAATGGTCCAAAGTATGCCAGCCGAGAGTTTGCCGAGTTTACGGCTCTTTATGGATTCAGACATATGACTAGTAGTCCTGAGTACCATAGAGGTAATGGGGCTACTGAAAATGGAGTGCAGACTATAAAAAGAATGCTCGCCAAAGAAGAGGATCCGTATTTAGCATTATTGGCTTATCGCTGCTCACCGTGTTTTGGACTCTATTCACCTGCTGAATTGCTCATGGCTAGAGTTATAACACAACAGTTATAACACATCCAGATGATCTTCTACCTAAACTACCAGATCATGAACGCTTGATGTCTTCGAATGATCAATACAAAGCTTGTATGAAAAACGACCAAGACAAAAACAGTAAAGTCAAAGCTCTCCCAGCTGTGGATTATTGACAAACTGCAAAGAGGAACTGTTGGCGGATCTCTAGGTGATATCAGTAGGAAAGCAGTTGTTAACACTGAACTAGTACGCTAATTACGAAAAGATCTGACATAGTCAGTATTTGCTCAAAAGCACCTGTTTGCAGATCGCCAAGAATCAAGCCAACTAGTCCGTGAAGGTGCAGTTGAAAACTGAGGTGGTCTGCGGCCTCAGTAGTGCGGCACAAAGATAATAAGCTTCTGATGGTTAATGACTGTTGAATATACTCATAATTGCTACTAAGACAATATCCCTTTGTTACCTTTTAATTAGTATTTCTACTAAGGAAAAGTAGATGTTTTGTTTTATTGTTTTTGCAAACATTATGTGTAGACTATGCACCCACTTATTTGTTTGCATTTAAAGCTAGGGAGGGAATGTTGTATTATTTACAAGTACTGGAGTCGTCCTCTCCTTTATATTTACCCATAGAAGTTCCCTTTTCTTATTTGTTTTAACAACTAAAGTTTTGCAGTTTGTTGTGTGATGCCATGCTTGGCGCAGTTGACTTGTTTTGATGAATAAACAGCTCATGCTTTGACAATCTATAACATATCATATATATCACCAAACTGACAGTGTATATGGTGATACAACAGTAACAAGTCGTGCTGATGAATTCTTTAAGACCCCCAAAGACATGACAAAATTAAAAAAAAAGTTTATCTGAAAGCGAAGTCCTTATCTTGCAGATCTCGTATTGTTTTGTTTTTTTATTATGATAGTTTTAACATTTAATTAAAAATGTAGAAAAACCTAACAATTTATACAATAATACTCTTGTTAATTGGTTATCACATATCTGCACCTGATATAACTTATGCTCCAGACAAGCATAGAGAAAGCAACTCCGAATGAACAGCCTTCTGTATTTGAATAATAATTTACGGTACTGAAAGTGGAGTATGTGTAAATAATTTAGCAACACAAGATGAAATAGTACTCATAACAACATGATCAAATCGAAATTTCAATAATTTCCAAGCAATAGTAGCACCTTGTAAATCATTGAATTACATTTACCGATGTTAACATGTGTATTGTATATATCATTGTATACATTGTGTATTATTTTTTATAATGTAAAGGGCTTATATATATATTTCATGTATCAATATATATATATATATATATATATATATATATATATATATATATATATATATATATATATATATATATATATATATACTAAAAGGTAAAATAGTAGAAGATATTAAAACTATTGGCTGACTACAAGTTGTTTCATGTGCTAGAAAAAAAGATGGAAAAAGAAAATAATTCTAAGCACAATCATCAGGTCGGCTCTCCACTGTTAAAAAATAAAGGTGGAACAGGAAACAGTTAGTTCAGACCGAGAATATTAAGTGCACAAGGATCGTATTGTTAAATGTTGGTAAGGGTGCACGGGCGTCAAAGGTGGCTAAGGGCATAGAGCTACGCCTGGCTGAGAGTAAATTTACTCTCAGCCAGGCGTAGCTCTATGCCCTTAGCCACCTTTGACGCCCGTGCACCCTTACCAACATTTAACAATACGATCCTTGTGCACTTAATATTCTCGGTCTGAACTAACTGTTTCCTGTTCCACCTTTATTTTTTAACAGTGGAGAGCCGACCTGATGATTGTGCTTAGAATTATTTTCTTTTTCCATCTTTTTTTCTAGCACATGAAACAACTTGTAGTCAGCCAATAGTTTTAATATCTTCTACTATTTTACCTTTTAGTATCTAGCTCCTCGATTTTTTCTTGTTGAGCACTGTTTTACTTGCTTCAGTCTTGACTGGTTTTTACATCTCTCGGGCAACTAATATTAATAATTAATTATTTATTATTTATTTATTTGATTGTTTCTATTTAGTCTAAGCCCCTGTGCACACCTTGTGCCCCAGTCATACTTTTACTTACTTATATATATATATATATATATATATATATATATATATATATATATATATATATATATATATATACTAAAAGGTAAAATAGTAAAAGATGTTAAAACTATTGGCTGACTACAAGTTGTTTCATGTGCTAGAAAAAAAGTGATGGAAAAAGAAAATAATTATAGGCACAATCATCAGGTCGGCTCTCATCTGTTAAAACAGATGAGAGCCGACCTGATGATTGTGCCTAGAATTATTTTCTTTTTCCATCTCTTTTTTTCTAGCACATGAAACAACTTGTAGTCAGCCAATAGTTTTAACATCTTTTACTATTTTACCTTTTAGTATCTAGCTCCTCGATTTTTTCTTGTTGAGCACTGTCTTACTTGCTTCAGTCTTGACTGGTTTTTCCATGTCTCGGGCAACTAATATTAATTATTTATTATTTATTTATTTGATTGTTTCTATTTAGTCTAAGCCCCTGTGCACATCCTATGCCCCAGTCATACTTTCACTTATATATATATATATATATATATATATATGTATATATATATGTATATATATATATGTATATATATATTGTTGTATTGATGTAAATGTATATATTACATACACTTATATGTATCATATGTTGGTATATATATCATTGTATCAATGTATATACTAAATACAATGACACCCGCATAAATCGACTCCAGATAAATCAATAAACTTGGTTATGAAATGCCACAGTCAAGGTCCCAACTTTTAGCCATCAAAAATGACTTCACAAAAGTTGATATTGTCATTTCTGGCTCGATTGAGTATTTTCATTTTTGTAATTTTGTTAACTAGTTTTTGGCAAGATCTGTGAAAAGCCTTAGACAAAACGTGGTGTTTGTAAACAAAAATTGTTCTAATGCATTGAATAGCAAAACTTTGTCAACCGCCGATTGCTCGCTACTAAACTCAGATAATCAATGAGGTACCTTTTCTTGTAACTGTCAGAAGTTTTTTAAATGCACTCATGGGTTTTTTATTGCTGAAATGTATTCAGTCTCGAAATTTAACATAGATCCAAGGTTATTCAACAACTATCAACCATAGATAATAGCAAGTCAATGCTGTCTAAACGCTTGTTCAGCTAGATAAAAATGGCGCTGATATCGGTAAATTAGTAATTATTATCGGTTCTTTTTTTAATAATCTTGGCCTTGATTGATAAAACATTAAATGACAATGCTTTTAAGAATTTAACAAAGAAATTTATTCCCTAATTATTATTTATTGTTATTGTTAGCATAAAAATAATAAACTATTAAAGTAGTACTTTTACTATCCATTCAACATGCCAGTCAAGTGAAAGAAATGTCTGGAATCCATATTATTATTGTATTATTAGATGCGATACCATTTTTTGTTGTTATCATTGTCATTATTATTATTATTATTATTATTGTTGTTGTCGTCGTCGCCGCCGTCGTCGTCACCACCATCACCACCACCATCACCACCACCATCACCACCACCATCACCACCACCATCACCACCACCATCACCACCACCATCACCACCACCATCACCACCATCACCACCACCATCACTACCACCATCACCACCATCACCACCACCATCATCACCACCATCATCACCACCATCATCACCATCATCACCACCATCATCACCACCATCATCACCACCATCACCACCATCACCACCACCATCACCACCATCATCACCACCATCATCACCACCATCATCACCATCATCACCACCATCATCAACACCATCATCACCACCATCATCACCACCATCATCACCACCATCATCACCACCATCATCACCAGCATCACCACCATCATCACCACCATCATCATCACCACCATCATCAACACCATCATCACCACCATCATCACCACCATCATCACTACCGCTGCTATCACTACCGCTGCTATCACTACCGCTGCTATCACTACCGCTGCTATCACTACCGCTGCTATCACCACCGCTGCTATCACCACCGCTGCTGTCACCACCGCTGCTGTCACTACCGCTGCTGTCACTACCGCTGCTGTCACTACCGCTGCTGTCACTACCGCTGCTGTCACTACCGCTGCTGTTACTACCGCTGCTGTTACTACCGCTGCTGTTACTACCGCTGCTGTTACTACCGCTGCTGTTACTACCGCTGCTGTTACTACCGCTGCAGTTACTACCGCTGCTGTTACTACCGCTGCTGTTACTACCGCTGCTGTCACTACCGCTGCTGTCACTACCGCTGCTGTCACTACCGCTGCTGTCACTACCGCTGCTGTCACTACCGCTGCTGTCACTACCGCTGCTGTCACTACCGCTGCTGTCACTACCGCTACTGTCACTACCGCTACTGTCACTACCGCTACTGTCACTACCGCTACTGTCACTACCGCTACTGTCACTACCGCTACTAATACTACCGCTACTATCACTACCGCTACTATCACTACCGCTACTATCACTACCGCTACTATCACTACCGCTGCTATCACTACCGCTGCTATCACTACCGCTGCTATCACTACCGCTGCTATCACTACCGCTGCTATCACTACCGCTGCTATCACTACCGCTGCTATCACTACCTCTGCTATCACTACCGCTGCTATCACTACCGCTGCTATCACTACCGCTGCTATCACTACCGCTGCTATCACTACCGCTGCTATCACTACCGCTACTATCACTACCGCTACTATTACTACCACTACTACCATTACTACTACTATTACTACTACTACTACTATTATTACTACTACTATTACTATTATTATTATTATTATTATTATTATTATTATACCTATAAAGACAGGGGCATCAAATTTACCTGCTAAAAGATAGATTTATATTTTTAATAGTTTTTTATAATTATTATTTTATTTATTGTTCGTCGGGTTCGTTGTTGTATGGCCAATATTATTTATTTTTTATAGGTATTATTGAATTTATTTTTTACCCTTTGTTATGGTGGCTCATAACGTTCGACGGTTTCGTTTTCAAAGCGTATGAACGGATTTGAAATAGTCCAGACGGTTTGCAAAGTGTCTTTTACATTGAAAATAATTGGGTAAATGTAGTAAAATAGCCCAAGAAACTATGTTTAAAAACGGGCTTGTTGGTTATAATAAATTAATTGTCGGCCTCAGCAGTAGCGGGATTAATGCTATAAAACTGTATTTCCTGTCCAACAGTTGTAAAATCTGCGAACCATATAGTTGTCTTGCAAATAATTCAGACGGTTTAGAAATGATTTAGAAAATTACAAATCGTATGGACGCTTTAGAAAGAGTGTGAACTATTTACAAACCGTATGAATTATTTTGAAATAGTCTGAACTGTTTTAAAATCGTCAAAACTATTTTGAAATGGTTGGAAAAGTTTGCAAGGCACATGGCTTTCGAACCAAAAGCGATCGTCATCATTTTATTTTTTATAGCCTCTATATAACTTTATCAAAATAGACGTCGATCCAAAGACATAGAGCAAGTTAATTAACTGTATAAAAATGTTGTTGAATATAATCTCTAAAATGAATTTTTACATTTACAGTTAGGTTGTATATATTATTTAAAATAATTTAAAGCAAATAATATTTAATAAATGAAAAACATTATTTATTTATATAAAGAAAATTCAACTGTTCAGTGTTTAGGAGAAAAATTATCCATCATAAATGGACAGTAGATCTATGATCAATAGAGCGAACCATCAAATCGGCTCGGATTTTCAAAGCTCACGAACGATTTCACAAAGCGTTCAGAAGTTTTTCCAAAAGTTCAGACTATTTCTAATTCGTTCAAACGGTTTGGAAAGCGTTCAGACGTTTTAAAACACAAAAGGCAAAACGTTCTAAGCCACCATACTTTCTTTATAATTATTTGTAATTGTATTGTTAGTGAATGTTATTATTATAATCATTCATTCAAGGTTACCTTTTTGTTATTATTATTACTATAATAATTATTTATATTATTAATTATAATTGTTATGCTTGATAAAATCAAGTATTATAAGAAGTATTATGGTAAGTTATAATTGTTTTTATTACTAATAATTATTTTTTCTAAATTGACGCAACTGTTAATTTGCATGTACATGGCATTACTAATTATATTGTCAACGATCATTGAGGCTTTTATTTACTATTATACTATATGTAAAGTTTTTTAATTGCAGTTGGTGCTGCTTAGATTAAGAAAAAAAATTATTTCGCTTTACTAAACATATATTTTAAGTAATTGAAATTATTTATTTATTATACAAACTTATAATTATCATTGTATGATGAAATAATGTGAAAAATTATTTTCCAATTTTCAAGTTTCCCTTATTTGTAATTAATAATTAATTATAATATTTTTCTTATTTTTTATTGCTTTACAATATGATGATGGACTATATTAGCAGATTGTATTACTCTTCCATTGTTTGCTGTAATGAAAGTAGTTACCAGCATGTACTGTACTGACACTTTGTTGTATTTTCTTTCTGAAATTGATGGAGTTGTCGACAATTTGGTGTTCAACTACCGATAATGCCAAAATCATTGAAATTGACTGACATTGCACTCGCACTATTTTTTTTACAATTTCACCCATGAACGTCTACTAATCATTTTTGTGCGCTGGCTTTTAGATGTAATATTTTCTTGATGAATTCAAAACAGAGTGTCATTAAGAGTATTCGCGAACTGTTCGTCAAACTAAGTACAAAAAAATAATAGGGGTTCACTACGTCGCGAATGGAACGGAACATTAGTTTAGAACATCATAATTATTCAATGAACTATTGTAGTTTATTCAACAAATTATAAAGAAGACAACTCCCAATTTTCAAAATAATAACATAATAAAAATTGCACCGCTATAAACTGGAATAGTTTGTAAAACCGGTCTATAAAAATGAGAAAAATCAACTCGCTCGTTATAATTTATTTAGTGCTCAGTTCATTCGCGACCTACGAACAATATAAATAAATGCTCGTAGATTATTTTTTTTATTCAATTAGCTTTTTTTGTTGACTCACGAGTTCCGAATCAAATGATTATTTATCAATCAAATTTAATGCTGACCTGATTATTGTTATAACAATTTGTTCTGCAAACAGAGGTCGCCAATTCTCTTACTATTGGCTATGAATACCCTTAGCATCACGAACTCAAAGTCGGCATTACATACTGTAAAACTCATTTATAAAATGTGATGAAGGGAACAACAATAATATTTATGTGAATGTAATGTGAATGTTACACAATAATTTATGCTTGTCGCAATATGTCAAATTTTTCCTGGCAGTTGTACTTTGTTTTTAGTTGTTTTTTCTGAAAAGGCTTATGATGATGCTGAGGGAAATGAGAAGAAAGTCGACTGTGAAGTTGCCGACACTAAAAAAAGCAGTGATAGTGAAAATGGCTGTTCTGGTGAGCAAATAGGTGGTTACTTTGCGCTAAAAATTCATTGTTTAATTATTTTTACTTTCTTTTTTCTCGGTTTATGTTGTATTTAGTAGCAGATAACTGCTAAGCATGATATATAGCAGGTGGCTAATAATCTCTGTTGAGAATAATATTTGCCCCAAAAATTTTAAAATATAAGCACATGGCTGCACATGTGACAATACACCTTAGACTTTTTCATGTTTCTTGTCACGCAACCACTTCCTGGATACAGTATTATATGGTTTGTTTTACAGATCAGAATCAACTAACAAGCACAGTACCTCAACACGACATATCAACTTGGGGTGGCCATTATTTTTATTGGATTGCTACTCCACCTGCTCCAAGAGAGACTTCGCGCCACCTATTGATTACATCCATTGATTTGTTTTATCCTATTGGTAAGATCATAATCTTGTAATTCTTTTTTGCATCACTAATATATTGTACTGTGACTCACAGATATTTGACATAGTAAATTATTATAGTTATTATGGCCTTACATCAATGATTGTTGATTGCATAATAGCGACTCATTGCTTCTTTTGTTGTATCCAAAACAGAAATATGGATTGCTATAAACGGCTGTTTTTTATTGCAATGCACGAGTATAGAAAAGACAACTCATAATTCTCGGCTCCACATTGTTTCTCGCAAACACCTTGGCGCTAAGTTTCTTGGGAAACCATAGTGTTAAGAAAGGATATTTTGTACCCGCCAAAACCAGAAAAATTTGCCCATTTGTCGCGATTGTAACTTGGCATTATCTTAGCCGAAGGCGCTTATGGTTCATATGTTTGTCTCTACAAATGTATGTATATTTTTTTGTATTATCAAGTAGCTGCAGATGAAGGGAACAAAATTGTGTACGTAAATACTGCTAGTGTTATGTTGTATGTGTGAGAGGTATACTATGTACATTAATACTGCTAGTATTATGTTGTATGTGTGAGAGGTACACTATGTACATTAATACTGCTAGTGTTATGTTGTATATATGTGTGAGGTATACTATGTACATTAATACTGCTAGTGTTATGTTGTATATGTGAGAGAGGTATACTATGTACAGTAATACTGCTAGTGTTATGTTGTATGTGTGAGGTATACTATGTACATTAATACTGCTAGTGTTATGTTGTATGTGAGAGGTATGCTATGTACATTAATACTGCTAGTATTAAGTTGTATGTGAGAGGTATACTATGTACATTAATACTGCTAGTGTTATGTTGTATGTGTGAGGTATACTATGTACATTAATACTGCTAGTGTTATGTTGTATATGTGAGAGAGGTATACTATGTACATTAATACTGCTAGTATTATGTTGTATGTGAGAGGTATACTATGTACAGTAATACTGCTAGTGTTATGTTGTATGTGAGAGGTATACTATGTACAGTAATACTGCTAGTGTTATGTTGTATGTGTGAGGTATACTATGTACATTAATACTGCTAGTATTATGTTGTATGTGTGAGGTATACTATGTACATTAATACTGCTAGTGTTATGTTGTATGTGAGAGGTATACTATGTACAGTAATACTGCTAGTATTATGTTGTATGTGAGAGGTATACTATGTACATTAATACTGCTAGTGTTATGTTGTATGTGAGAGGTATACTATGTACAGTAATACTGCTAGTGTTATGTTGTATGTGAGAGGTATGCTATGTACATTAATACTGCTAGTGTTATGTTGTATATATGTGTGAGGTATACTATGTACATTAATACTGCTAGTGTTATGTTGTATATGTGAGGTATACTATGTACAGTAATACTGCTAGTGTTATGTTGTATGTGAGAGGTACACTATGTACATTAATACTGCTAGTGTTATGTTGTATATGTGAGAGGTATACTATGTACATGAATACTGCTAGTGTTATGTTGTATATGTGAGAGGTATACTATATACATTAATACTGCTAGTGTTATGTTGTATATATGTGAGAGGTATGCTATGTACATTAATACTGCTAGTGTTATGTTGTATGTGTGAGGTATACTATGTACAGTAATACTGCTAGTATTATGTTGTATGTGAGAGGTATACTATGTACATTAATACTGCTAGTGTTATGTTGTATGTGAGAGGTATACTATGTACAGTAATACTGCTAGTGTTATGTTGTATGTGAGAGGTATACTATGTACATTAATACTGCTAGTGTTATGTTGTATGTGAGAGGTATACTATGTACATTAATACTGCTAGTGGTATGTTGTATGTGAGAGGTATACTATGTACAATAATACTGCTAGTGTTATGTTGCATGTGTGAGAGGTATACTATGTACATGAATACTGCTAGTGTTATGTTGTATGTGTGAGGTATACTATGTACATTAATACTGCTAGTATTATGTTGTATGTGAGAGGTATACTATGTACATTAATACTGCTAGTATTATGTTGTATGTGAGAGGTATACTATGTACATTAATACTGCTAGTATTATGTTGTATGTGAGAGGTATACTATGTACATTAATACTGCTAGTATTATGTTGTATATGTGAGAGGTATGCTATGTACATTAATACTGCTAGTATTATGTTGTATGTGTGAGAGGTATGCTATGTACAGTAATACTGCTAGTGTTATGTTGTATGTGAGAGGTATACTATGTACAGTAATACTGCTAGTATTATGTTGTATATGTGAGAGGTATACTATGTACATTAATACTGCTAGTATTATGTTGTATGTGAGAGGTATACTATGTACATTAATACTGCTAGTGTTATGTTGTATGTGAGAGGTATACTATGTACATTAATACTGCTAGTGTTATGTTGTATATGAGAGGTATACTATGTACAGTAATACTGCTAGTATTATGTTGTATGTGAGAGGTATACTATGTACATTAATACTGCTAGTGTTATGTTGTATGTGAGAGGTATACTATGTACATTAATACTGCTAGTGTTATGTTGTATATGTGAGGTATACTATGTACAATAATACTGCTAGTGTTATGTTGCATGTGTGAGAGGTATACTATGTACATGAATACTGCTAGTGTTATGTTGTATGTGTGAGGTATACTATGTACATTAATACTGCTAGTATTATGTTGTATGTGAGAGGTATACTATGTACAGTAATACTGCTAGTATTATGTTGTATATGTGAGAGGTATACTATGTACATTAATACTGCTAGTATTATGTTGTATGTGAGAGGTATACTATGTACATGAATACTGCTAGTGTTATGTTGTATGTGTGAGGTATACTATGTACATTAATACTGCTAGTGTTATGTTGTATGTGAGAGGTATACTATGTACAGTAATACTGCTAGTATTATGTTGTATATGTGAGAGGTATACTATGTACATTAATACTGCTAGTATTATGTTGTATGTGAGAGGTATACTATGTACATGAATACTGCTAGTATTATGTTGTATATGTGAGAGGTATACTATGTACATTAATACTGCTAGTATTATGTTGTATGTGTGAGAGGTACACTATGTACATTAATACTGCTAGTGTTATGTTGTATATATGTGTGAGGTATACTATGTACAGTAATACTGCTAGTGTTATGTTGTATGTGTGAGGTATACTATGTACATTAATACTGCTAGTATTATGTTGTATGTGAGAGGTATACTATGTACATTAATACTGCTAGTGTTATGTTGTATGTGAGAGGTATACTATGTACATTAATACTGCCAGTGTTATGTTGTATATGAGAGGTATACTATGTACAGTAATACTGCTAGTATTATGTTGTATGTGAGAGGTATACTATGTACATGAATACTGCTAGTATTATGTTGTATGTGAGAGGTATACTATGTACATTAATACTGCTAGTGTTATGTTGTATGTGAGAGGTATACTATGTACATTAATACTGCTAGTATTATGTTGTATGTGAGAGGTATACTATGTACATTAATACTGCTAGTGTTATGTTGTATGTGTGAGGTATACTATGTACATTAATACTGCTAGTGTTATGTTGTATGTGAGAGGTATACTATGTACATTAATACTGCTAGTATTATGTTGTATGTGAGAGGTATACTATGTACATGAATACTGCTAGTATTATGTTGTATATGTGAGAGGTATACTATGTACAGTAATACTGCTAGTATTATGTTGTATGGGAGAGGTATACTATGTACATGAATACTGCTAGTATTATGTTGTATATGTGAGAGGTATACTATGTACAGTAATACTGCTAGTATTATGTTGTATATGTGAGAGGTATACTATGTACATTAATACTGCTAGTATTATGTTGTATGTGAGAGGTATACTATGTACATGAATACTGCTAGTATTATGTTGTATGTGAGAGGTATACTATGTACAGTAATACTGCTAGTATTATGTTGTATGAGAGAGGTATACTATGTACAGTAATACTGCTAGTGTTATGTTGTATGTGAGAGGTATACTATGTACAGTAATACTGCTAGTGTTATGTTGTATGTGAGAGGTATACTATGTACAGTAATACTGCTAGTGTTATGTTGTATGTGTGAGGTATACTATGTACATTAATACTGCTAGTGTTATGTTGCATGTGAGAGGTATACTATGTACATGAATACTGCTAGTATTATGTTGTATATGTGTGAGGTATACTATGTACATTAATACTGCTAGTGTTATGTTGTATGTGAGAGGTATACTATGTACAGTAATACTGCTAGTGTTATGTTGTATGTGAGAGGTATGCTATGTACATTAATACTGCTAGTGTTATGTTGTATATGTGAGAGGTATACTATGTACATTAATACTGCTAGTGTTATGTTGTATGTGTGAGGTATACTATGTACAGTAATACTGCTAGTGTTATGTTGTATATATGTGAGGTACGCTATGTACATTAATACTGCTAGTGTTATGTTGTATATATGAGAGGTACGCTATGTACATTAATACTGCTAGTGTTATGTTGTATGTGAGAGGTATACTATGTACATTAATACTGCTAGTATTATGTTGTATGTGAGAGGTATACTATGTACAGTAATACTGCTAGTATTATGTTGTATGTGAGAGGTATACTATGTACATTAATACTGCTAGTATTATGTTGTATATGTGAAAGGTATACTATATACATTAATACTGCTAGTGTTATGTTGTATATGTGAGGTATGCTATGTACATTAATACTGCTAGTATTATGTTGTATATGTGAGAGAGGTATACTATGTACAGTAATACTGCTAGTGTTATGTTGTATGTGTGAGAGGTATACTATGTACAGTAATACTGCTAGTGTTATGTTGTATATGTGAGGTATGCTATGTACATTAATACTGCTAGTATTATGTTGTATGTGAGAGGTATACTATGTACATTAATACTGCTAGTGTTATGTTGTATATGTGAGAGGTATACTATATACATTAATACTGCTAGTATTATGTTGTATGTGTGAGGTATACTATGTACATTAATACTGCTAGTGTTATGTTGTATGTGAGAGGTATACTATGTACATTAATACTGCTAGTATTATGTTGTATGTGAGAGGTATACTATGTACATTAATACTGCTAGTGTTATGTTGTATGTGAGAGGTACACTATGTACAGTAATACTGCTAGTATTATGTTGTATGTGAGAGGTATACTATGTACAGTAATACTGCTAGTGTTGTGTTGTATGTGAGAGGTATACTATGTACAGTAATACTGCTAGTGTTATGTTGTATGTGAGAGGTATACTATGTACATTAATACTGCTAGTGTTATGTTGTATGTGAGAGGTATACTATGTACAGTAATACTGCTAGTGGTATGTTGTATGTGAGAGGTACACTATGTACATTAATACTGCTAGTGTTATGTTGTATATGTGAGAGGTATACTATGTACAGTAATACTGCTAGTGTTATGTTGTATGTGTGAGGTATACTATGTACATTAATACTGCTAGTGTTATGTTGTATATGAGAGGTATACTATGTACAGTAATACTGCTAGTGTTATGTTGTATATATGTGTCAGGTATACTATGTACATTAATACTGCTAGTGTTATGTTGTATATGAGAGGTATGCTATGTACATTAATACTGCTAGTATTATGTTGTATGTGAGAGGTATACTATGTACATTAATACTGCTAGTGGTATGTTGTATGTGAGAGGTACACTATGTACATTAATACTGCTAGTGTTATGTTGTATGCGTGTGAGAGGTAGAGCATGAGGTGAAAATGGCAGGCCATAGAGGAGCAGGTTAGGTGGAGTGCAGTGGGTGGGGATGTTTATATAAGTCTGCCCACTATACTTTTGCCGCCCCCTCCCCCCCCCCCCCCCCCCACTCCACTCCTGCCCCGCCCACTCATTCTCCAACATAATAATATGATCAATAATACTGCTAGTAAGCGTTTTTTTATCACTATATTTAGTCTGTTTGGTTTTTTATACATCACAATATTCTTTTTGTTGTCTTCACTGATGCATAGATTGCCAACTCTTGCATTTTATCCAATAAGAAACGACCAGCCATGTTTTGTCAGCTCTTATTTATATTCAGCTCTGAATGTTCTATTCCTTTTACCTTCTATGGTTTTCGGTCTTTGTTCAGCCTTCGCTCCTACCCACACCCTGCAGTATAACACTTAGCGTATAGCACATACAAAACTTGCTATCTCGTGTGTGTAGTCTATATTCAATATCTATAATGTATCCTAATTAAATATGATGTTTAATTTGATGTCGAGATTTCCCACTTTATCAACTTATCAACTGCTTTGCTGTTCTTGTACCTGCTGAGGAAACAATGGATTCTCCATTTTACAAACCAGTGCCAGGTATTAGTTGATCACCAATTTATAATTATTTGTTGCCTTCGTTATAACTAGTTTACGCTCTGTGTAATCATGGCACACTTTAGGTAAATGTTCAGTGATGTAGAAATTTACAAAAACAAAGACTTTGCCCTAAACAAACATTTAGTTTAATACCATGCAAGACGAAATGTCACACTAGTTAAAGCCTAAATTTTTTGAAAGTGTTCCAGTTTTATGCCAATTTTTATGTCATCTATTGAAATGAACTAGCAAAATACTTTATAGTCAGTCAAATATTATGCATGGAGAGTTTTATTTACCGTTTCATGTGAAATTATAAAAGCGTAGCTATTAGTTAGTAAACGGTTGTTGAGAGTTTTGACTTTGACCAGCCCTTACCTGGTTATTGCCCATTTTTATCAAAGATGTGAAGCAACAAGGTGTAATGTCAACTCTTTATCATTAGTTACACATTTAGTAATTGGCACATGTCTGTATGATACATATGTCTGTGTGATACACATGTCTGTGTGATACACATGTCTGTATGATACATATGTCTGTGTGATACATATGTCTGTGTGATACACATGTCTGTATGATACATATGTCTGTGTGATACATATGTCTGTGTGATACATATGTCTGTATGATACACATGTCTGTGTGATACATATGCCTGTGTGATACATATGTCTGTGTGATACATATGTCTGTGTGATACACATGTCTGTATGATACACATGTCTGTGTTATACATATGCCTGTGTAATACACATGTCTGTCTGATACATATGTCTGTGTGATACATATGTATGTATCTGTATATTTATGCATTTATGTATGTCTATATTTAAGCATGTATGTATATGTTTATGCATTTTTGTGTATATTTATGCACTTATGTATATATTGTGAGAGATTTGTATGAAGTACCCACCCTCACCCCCACCCTATACCCCCCACCCCCTGCCCCCCCAACCCTTGCTGTCTACACCCTCTAAACATAACCTACAACCCTTCTCTTTTCCCCTACACGCAAACTACACCCACAAAATCAAGCCCCAAAGACCTAGACCCTGTGTAGACACTATGCCACACCTAAAAACTACCCCCGATTTGGTGATACCTCCGGCTCACACTTCTGTCATCAATGAAAACAGCTTTGGTGCCAAGGGTAATGTTTGCTGGCGAACAGTAAAGAAAAATTAATGATTAACCTGTTTTTTTGGTTTCTTCGACAATCTTTTACCATGGCTAATATGTATAGTCACGGCATGATTTTTGTCAGTGTTTCTTGTTAATACAGTCATCTTGGATCATTCTTTAGATGCCTACAAATTTCAATTGTGTTATGAAAATATCAACTTGCGGGAACCAAATGAAAACCAAAATAACGAAGGTACTCCAGCCATTTATGGCTATGAATTTTTCCAAGACTTTTGAGACCATGCCAGACAAGATTGAGTAGTCTCATCTCTAGATGTCTCATCATACGCCTGATATCTACAGCATCTCTGTACTGTCTATAAATGGTGAGCTGCTGTTGGTTGTAGAGATGTCACAGAACAGAGATGGAAGTGTCTCAACCAATAGCGGTGCTTTTGGTATATCCACCAATAAGGCTGCTGTTATCAAGTCTGCTCCCTTTGAGACCAGAAAAAACACTTATCGTCGACGGCCTGCTACAAGTGTCTTACGTCCTGAACCACTTTGTGAAGAAGGTACGTGTGATAGAGTCAGTTGTAGCGGTTAGTAATAAATAGTTGGCATATCCACAGTAGTGGAATATAACAGTAAGAGTAACTTTATTAGTAATAGATTTATAATATTAGTAGCGGTCACTTCCCCCTCACCCACCCCTCTTTCCCCTCTCCTTCCCTTGTCTACGAGAAATAAAAACAATTTAAATAGTGTAGAAGTTTTCGTTTTGAAATATGAAAGAATTTGATATTTCACAACTGTTTGTTCAAAAGTTTATGTGCAGTGGTCCACTTGTCAGTGCGAATAATCCAATAGGTTCATAATCATTTTATCAACATTTAGGGCAGCTGGGACCTAGTAGGAGTTATCTCCTTTACCTAATATAACCACCTATACCACTCATGTAGTTTATCATTACAAACCCTGTTTATGTAACAACCCTGAGATTATTGTGGTGGACACAAGTTTATCGTAATAAATTTGTTTTAATCGCAAGAAAATTGGTGGTTGAAACAATTATTCTCATTCTTTTGTTAAATAGAGTGATTAGAAAACTATTAGATCAGCTATTACAAAACTGGGATCTGCTCGTATATCATATTTCTATTGATAGCTTAAAATTGAACAACTATTTCTAATTATCAATTAATCCATTGCATGTTCACAAATAAATTTTTGTTTTCTATTACTTCATTAGTTTTAGTATGTATCATTTTGTGATAATAAAATTTTATTTTTGTTTTTTAAATTATTCTGCCAAGTTTCCATTACTAATAACGCTTTTACCTCGCAAATATAATTTTAGGGCTGTCAAATGATTGCCCCATGAAGTATGCACGCAACAAATTTTGAGCATTAGAGGGGTGAAGTACATGTATAATAGTTGTTGCATACCCTGCGTTTAATTTAGTCATACTATACTACTGTTGGGTTATGGAAGCAGGCCACTGTGATTTTTTATGCAGATCACATCATTAATTATTTATGTTGGCAAAATTAAACAAACCTGCAGTGAGAAATTATAGTATCACCACAGTATTGATTCGTGTAAAACATTTAGTTTTTCAAGTCAAAATTAATCTGTGATGAAAATCCCAAAGGCCATGTTGATCCATTTAACCTTTCTCTATAAAATTATTTTTGCTGTATTAGCCTCTGTAATGCAACAAGATAAGATGCTAGTTTATCTAGTATTGATTTCTTGTAATAAATTACAGAAGCAATAAAGTACTGTTGGTCATATTAGTTGGAAGAGATAACTCCTGCCAGCTGCGCAAGAACTCTTGTAGTTGCAAAAAATGAAAATGCAACAGTTTCATGTTTTAGTGCTGTTTTTTGCAAGTCAACAATTTTATCATCGTTGGTGAAGCCGCCCGTATGTTTACACTAGGGTTTGAAAAATGTTGTGTTGGGATCGCAAAATCAAATACTTGAGCTGCGTTCACGCTAATGCAATTTTCGTACTAGTGGGCGGAGCCTACAATCGTCTCGCAAGTGTGAACAGTGCACATATTAATGATTTCTCAATTGGTGGCAGGTTTTTTTCATCGGGCAGTGATGAAGTTCTGTCAGATTATTGTCCTGTCTAGCCAATCAGCATCCACATCACATCTTGTCAATTTAATGCTTTTCAAGACACTTGCAGCTACTTGAAATTGATATTTAACCAATTTTAGATTATTTTTTAATATTTCCGCGATCAATTGAAAACCTTGTTTATAAGTAAAATAAACAAGTGGGTATACTAATTATTATCAATGTAATATAAACAACTACACGCTCCGTGATTATAATAAATAATTATATTTAAGAAAGTTATTATCATTTATTTATTATTATAATAATTATTATAAACAATTATCCTTACAATTATTTATTATTATTTGTAATTTAGTTTTTATTAATGATGATAATTTATTGAAACCTCTGGTAAGCTATATTATTAATAATAATTAATAATTTGATGATATGTATTTATCAATAAAATGTAGTGTGTTGACAACTGTCTAGGCCATCTGATATCGGGCCCAACAAATCACGAGTGTAAACTGTTGGAAATAATCGAGAGAGCAACTCCCGATTCCTCCCAATAATTGCATTACCAAGACTTGTATAGTGTGAACGTAGGTTTATTTATATTTTTGGAGAAAATTTATTTTTTTCAGATTTATAATTAGTGAAATCATGTGATTAGTATGGTGGCTCATACTGTTAGACGATTTTTTTTCAAAGCATATGAATGGATTTGAAATAGTCCAGGAGATTTGCAAAGCGTCTTTTACATTGAAACTAATTGGGTAATTGTTGTAAAATAGCCCAAAAAACTATGTTAAAAACGGGCTTGTTGGTTATAATAAATTAATCTTCGTCCTCAGCAGTTGCGGGATTCATGCTATAAAACTGTATTTCCTGTCTAACAATCATGAATTCTGCAAACTGTATAGTTCTCTTGCAAATAATTCAGACGGCTTAGAAATTATTCAAATGATTTAGAAAATTACAAACCGTATGAACGCTTTAGAAAGAGTATGAACTATTACAAACCGTATGAACTATTTTGAATTAGTCTGAACTGTTTTAAAATAGTCTAAACTATTTTGAAGTAGTTGAAAAAGTTTGCAAAGCACATGACTTTCGAACTAAAAGCAATCGTCATCATTTTATTTGTAACCTTTATGCAACTTTATCAACATAGACCAAAAGACATCGAGCAAATTGATTAACTGTAGAAAAATGTTGTTGAATATAATCTCTAAAATTAATTTTTACGTTTATAATTAAGTTGTATTTATTATTTAAAATAATTTAAAACAATTGATATTTAATAACTAAAAACATTTATTTATTTAAGGAAAATTCAACTGTACGGTGTTTAGGAAAAACATTATCAATCATAGATATACTGTAGATCTATGATCAATAGAGCAAACCAGCAAATTGGCTCAGATTTTCAAAGCCCGTGAAAGATTTCACAATGCGCTCAGAAGATTTGCAAAAGCTCCGACTATTTCAAATTCGTTCCAACGGTTTGGAAAGTGTCCAGACGTTTTAAAACGCAAAACGTTCTGAGCCACCATTGATTAGTGTACGGTTACAAATTTATTTTTTTCAGAGCCAAGATTATCGATATTGTGTTGGAATTGGTTTTTTAAAAATATAGAAAGATTAAACCATCAGTTTTGAAACAATTGCTTGTCGCAAACAGTGTCTGAAGATTTCAAATTTAACTTAGTGAATAATTATTCTCAGCCTAAGATGGCAAAATCAAAATTATCTCCCCAATACTATCACTCTATTGATTAGCTTTATTCTAAAACTGTTTTTTTATTGGATAGTTGCTCATTGGTGTCTTGTTTGTGTATCAAAGGCATTAGCTGCATGTAAGGGGAGATGACTCAATAGTATTTGAATAACTACACGCATTTTAATCCTATTCCATATGTGTATGCTTACTAGCTCATTACAAACTTGGCTGACTGTCATTAACTTTGTTGTACATTTTTTTATGTTAAAAAGTTTTGTTAGGCACTGTGTAAAACAAAGTTCTGTTTTCTACAGACAGAGTAATTTCTAATGGAGGACGATCCAGCTATAGTATAGCATTAGAATTAATACTATTGGTTTGTATTTCACAGGACAGATGAATACTCTGAGGGAAAGCTGTGTACCAGACGATGTGAACTGGATATTTCATCCAGCTCTCCATGGAATATCAAGTGCTGCTATAAATCCTCCGCCGTACTTTACAGATATCACTTGTAATGTGTGCTGTCGCCTCACTAATTGCCAAAACCGATTGCTGCCAGATTCCCTCCTACGGATGTTAGGTGTGGCTACATTCATTCTTGTTGCTGACTTGCTTATCTGACTGTCATAGACCTTGTACAAAGTTTTTAAAATTGTATCAGGTTTGTGGTCTGTGGGGAGTTTTCATTGCAGAAATTGTGATTATTTTTATGATGATAGAATATAATGGCGAGGTGAATTATGCTGATGCTTTTTTTTATCAAGGATAAACTGAGAGAAAAAATGAGAAATCAGTAATAATCATTCAAGACGGGGTACTTTGGGGGGGGGGGGGTAAGGGGGAAGGAAATGAGTTGAAAGAGGATGGGTGAGAGGCTGGTTGAATGGTTGTTAAAGCATCCCAGCATTGAACATTTTTTTGTTGAATTTGTGAATATTCAAGTCTTAAGCAGCAGATTGATGTATTGAGCAACCTTCTCAGCCTACTCAGTGCTGATCTACAAGCCTGCAAAATACTCCTCTTCCAGAAATGCTCGCCAATTTTTACACTGTTTAAAATTGACGTCATCTTCGGATATTTACTTCTTTGTTGCAGAGTATTTATTTGACCAATCAGATCTCGTTATTTAATTTTATTATTATTTTATTTATTATTATTCTACCTACATACTACTGTTCATTCTTGTATGAATACCATTTATTGTTCCCTTACTCACCATAAGAAGCACAATTTTTTCTACCCTATTGGTGTAAAGAGTATAAGATGATCCGTGTGACTGTGATCACATTGGACAACATGACAAATCCCGCAATCGTCTCTTGTTGCCATTGCACAAATGAAATTTGCTTAATAAACTGGCGTTGATTTTGTTTACTATGTGTGTGCACTAATTGCATCCATATTGAGAGAAACCACTAATTTCGATTTTATGCGTGCAGCGGCAATTTCAAGTTAGATGAAAAATGGAGCGTAACAGTAAATGCCAACATTAATTCTTAGAACCAATTTTTGATGGGGTGTCTTCGTAAGGATTCTTTATTCCTGTTGCTATGGCCTTCAGTAGACCTAAGGCTAAATTAATTGCCCAATCAGATTTCATTTTAAACGTAGACAATGTAACTTCATTTATAAAAATTTGCAATTGTTAATTATAATTGACCACGCCCACAATCCGAAGATGACGTACTCGGTAATCAATGGAAATTATAGTAAGCTAACTTTCAGCTGATGCGACGAGCATTTGAGGCCAATGGATTTTTGGCAAGCTTGTAAATCAGCACTGAGTAGGCCTAGAGGGTTATTTAATATATCAATCTGCTGCTTAGGACTTGGATATTCATAAACTCAACCAAAAATTGTTCAATGCTGGGATGCTTTAAGGGCAGTGTTCACTCTGTCTAGTAAATGATCGCAACTGTTTTTAGCTTTGCATTTTTTTTATTGAGTTGATTAATTTTTAGAGGCTATGTCCCCACCCGAGTTCCTGAACCATGTAACCTACAACCTCACAGACAGTGAGCGATTTTATGTGATGAGTCAAGAGAGCTTCAGAAAGAAGTCTTTCCTGGCCAGTTGGCCCCACAAGGAAACTCAAAACCTTTCTTGCTCAAAAATGGCTCAGGCTGGTTTATACCGAACAGGTTCGTTAAATTTTATTCAACTACGTACCTTGAAGTATCTGTTTTACATCCAGCTTTGTATTTTAGCCATGATGAATACATAATCAGTGTTAAGTTGAAAGTTGAGTGAAAGACTAAAGGTCCGGTCACACTAAAATTATATTGCAATGAAACACATAACTGCACCAACACAGTAACTGAGATACTAGTCTACTAGCGAGTGAATGTTAATGTGCCTTCATTCGTGTGCGAGGATTGCTACTGACAAAGCACTCGGCGTGTGGTCAGTAGCATTGCGAAATTCTTGAGTCAACAATAGTATGCTGCCGATATCGTTAGCCATTTAGTGCTGCCAGGTCTTGATAAACCGTCAACGAGAGCCCTTACTAAAGAAAATATGGTATAATTTATACGTTTCGGTATTTGTTTCACTGCAACAATGTCAAAGTGTGACCGCACCTATATGCGAAATGCGTACTGTGGTTCTTTAGCCTGTGTTTGTTCATAGGCCCTTGTGATGGAGTGACGTGTAATTTTTGTGGGGCATTATGGTTTAAGTGGAATGTAGACGATCACCCAATGACAAAACACAGAGAAGCTGTACCGAAGTGCCTATTTTTTGTCCTTGAAATGGAAAACAGGAAATGCACGCCAGGTAAGAGGACTGATCAGTTTTGCTTCATTCATTTTTTTTAATTTCAGCTATTACTGCTGTCCAGTTTTTCACAGCTAAATTTTATGGTAAATTGTTGCTAATCAGTTTTTTCTACTTTCAAAATTATGTAGCCGATAGCGCGGTGAAAGCAGTAGTAGTTGTGTTGTGATCAGAAATTTAATAGTCTCAAATGGAGTTACTGTTAAATAAAACGGCCATAAAACAAACTGTTTTAGTCCTTCTACATGAAACTATTTTGGCTCCCTGAGTCAAAATTTTGATAGCTACATTACAAGTCCGTTAATGAAGTGCTTCAGCAATCGTGAATGTTACTTTCCATTTGTAGTTCCACCAGCGGAAGAGGCACTTCCAGTGCCGGTGGAGGAGACTCAACCACCAGATGGTGCTGTTGCTGCCATGTAGCTCTCTACTGGCTGGCATATATAAGAGACTCCTGCTAGGGAATGCTGGTTTCACCAAATCTCAAAAACCGTCTTCCACAGATTCCTTACAGTTCTCTTAGACACAGACCTAAAAGCTGCAGTTGATGCTGCAGCTGCCATATAATCCCACTTGGATTTCCTATTGTGATGTATGCAGTATAAAAACATTGCATATAAGATAATATAAAAATTGGGAATTGAAATTGATAAAAAAGTAAAAAAAATATAAATCAATCGACAGATCATTAAAAAAACATTCTATTTTATCTATTATATTTGATGTTGTGCAATCAAAAATGGTATTATATAAAAAAAACATGAAAAAAAGTTGGGAACTAAAATCTGAAAAAACAACAAAATATCGTTGAAAAATTTGTTCATTGGAACGCTAAAAAAATTTCCCGTTTTAAACTGGCTTCGCCTTCATTCTATACATTTCTATTTTATTATGTTGTGTTCATATACCCAAATATATTTATACATTGTGTACACCTACAGTGTCTTGTGATCATCCATTACCTCATTAGTTTAAGGTACTGTTTGCTAACTATTTGACTTCGAGTACTCGTTGTTGTCATCATCTATTATGTTTTATACAAGTCTTCTTGTCAGTCTAATTGTTACCTTCACTTTTTTCTGCAACTCATTTTTATCTGCTTTCATCCCTTAAAGAATGGCTCCGGTCACTTTAAGCTACATGTCTCATCTTTGGAGTTGTTGGGCCTTGGTAAAGAGTCATTTTGTCAAACTAGGATAATCAGGACCAAGGGATAATCAGGACCATGTTTTATCAAATGGCTTGTCGGGTTGAAAGTTCTTATTTGTATGATTAACGGTTTTCGGTGCTGCTAACATTACTATCTAACCCTTCCACGCTCTGAGTAACAAATGGTTCAGAGCTTAGTTTCATTGCCCAGGTGTTTTTACCTGTTAGAGTTTATGCAGCGCCAATCAGCTTGACAAGTTCGCAGGTATAAAAGATCGCAGTTTTATAAAATAGTTTCATGCATGGTATGTTAGTCACATTAGCTATATAAAATATTGTAAAGGATTTGTGTACACTTGTTTGCATATGACCTTCGCTGGACCACTGTCTACTCAAGCTTGTTAATCTAATGAGGGCTATGGTAAATGGTAGCGCACCAGTAGCCTCAGGCACTACTAAACTCCGTGTTGTGGTTGTGGCTTCTACTAAATGTAGTATAACTCTGCCAACAACCGGCACCTAATCAATTAGTTAGTCGATCCCTCACAACACGGGATAATTACACTAACAATACGGGATATGTTATGCGATATAATTAGATCCTTTCTCTCTAATCGATTTAGCTGACACAACACGTGCATAAATTCAGCAATTGATAGTCTGATCTTACCTTTGTCAATCTCCTTCGGCAATCAAGTTAGGCAGACTTGGACAATATCTTAGCATGTATTTACTTCCAAGAATATTGCAATTCACAAGGTTTCTACTGCTTCACAAGTTGTACAGCAAAGGAGATAGTTACAGTTTATAATAATAAATATACTCTCGAGCAAGATACAAAACTTACAACAGTTGGTGAGAGATGTTTTGAAGCATTAACAATCCTGGTACGTTAGACAAACTACTTACAATAAACTCCAGTAAATGATTGCGAGGAACACAATGTTACACCACATTACACAGTTCTACTCTACTCTTACACGACTACTCCAGAGCTCTAAAGGCTTTCGGCTATTTGCCCCAGTAATTACAGAAAAATCATGTAAATCAATGCAGTTGAAATCAAGGTATACAATTGGCTAAAATGTTAACAAATGATTGGTTAATTCAAAATATAATTAACTGCTACAAATGAGTGCACATAAATTGTTTCCAAAAGCGCCGGGTCATAGACATATACAAATGCGTAGGATTAGCGAACGCCATACAGTAACACACAACAACGATAATAATTAAATAAGTCAACTCCTAGTAGAGGTCCTATATCACGCTTGGCTAGGTAGACTCCAACATCTGTTGCTACGCAGGCTATCTCTTGGTTGCTAGGCATCAGATACATCTCGTCTTGGCAGGTAAGGAAAGGCAACTCCTGGCGCATCCGTTCACAAGCGCTCAATCACTGAATTCCATTACAATATTAGTATCAATGGTATGTCGGTCACATTACCTCTATGAAAAACTTTTGCACATGGTATGTTAGTCACAGTTGCTATAAAAGCAGTTGTATAGATAGTATGTTAGTCACATTAGTTTTGTAGAATGGTTGTATACATGGTATGTTAGTCACATTAGTTTTGTAGAATGGTTGTATACATGGTATGTTAGTCACATTAGTTTTGTAGAATGGTTGTATACATGGTATGTTAGTCACATTAGTTTTGTAGAATGATTGTATACATGGCCAGAATTGTTCAAAAGATGGCCGCTCTGATTCTTTAATACCTAATTAGTCATATTACCCATATGATCCTGACCATCAATGTTATTTATTTGTTGTTACTGATTCGTTTTTGTTGGCACTTACAGTTTTTCTTCATTTTCATGTTATCAGACTCATGGTCCAAATTTTTTAAACATATTGATTTTTACATGGATATACAATTCTAAGTTGTTTTCAATTCCAAGTTTCCAAACAGTGAGTTGATGCTCTGACAAAAATTTTGGCTATTTTTTAGATTATTTCTTGGATAATTGCAAACCATTTTAAATTGACTGAAATAAAATTTTATGTTTCAAGTATGATTCATTTGAAATTTTTTCACCTGTGAATCTTAGTAACCACCTGATTACCCAAATGGGTCAAAGAAATTATTTGATTATTCTTTCTCGTGAACTTTTTGTGTCATCTAACTATTATGCAGAAGTCCTCAAAAGACTCTTTGAGCAAAAGGAAGTCTGATTCTTTCATTGAATTCCCAAAGCGACTCCATTTTTATGTGCCAAAAGATTCAAATCAGACGTGTTTTTCAAGATCGTTTCTAAGTTGCCATGAAAGTGCTTTTGAGCAAAAGTATGAAGAGAGAAAAACTATTTTATTTAAGATTTTTGTTAAACGTTTATGAGTTGTGCCAACCAAAGTTTAGAGTAGCATATAACAAAATCACGCGTTTTACATTTATTTGCTGGTATCTGTTACAACTTGCCAGAATAAATCGTACCCTACAAAACACTGTCAAAGTTTGAACCAATCTGCAAGGTTCACATACTTTAGCGCTGTGATGGAGTTTTGACAGCAAATAGTTGATCGCTTCCAGGTGCTATGGGCTCTATAGGGCACTTTAAAAAATTCAAGGGTTGTTGGAGGGGCTCTCCAGAGCGCCCTCAAAAGTTGTCATTTTGTGCTTTCAGCCAGCTTAGTTAGCAAGTTTCGCATGCATTTCAACCACAACACCCTGGTTTTCTATTTTCCACTTTAAATGTTAATGTTCAAAAAATTGGTTAGATATAGGAAAAATACTTCCCCCTAACCCAGCAGCAAGGAGTACCATCATACTAGTATATGCAGAAATGAGGAAAGATCTAATCAGGTTTGTCTCTAGTCAAAACGCAAAATATCAGTCATGAGTAGTAATATATGAGCAGATCTCCCTACCAAGTGTTTTTTTGTGGATTTGATCTGGGGGTTGAGGCAATGGGTTACGACGTTGGATGAATTCGCCGAGTTTATATTGTATTTTACTTGAGGGGCATTTGAGTGGCATTTGAATGGCATTTAAGTGGCATTTGAGTTTTGATTATTTTTTTACTTAATTTGAACTCATATGGCAGCTAGATTTTGAATGTATGGCATTCAAGTTTTGATAATTATTTTACATAACTCAAACTCATATGATATTTTGAGAGAGAGAGGAGAGAAGAATGAGGAGATATAACTACATTGAATCAATATATGATTATATACATTTATTACATAATAAGTAGGAAAATATTCTTGTATAATATAGCTAGAGTTAGTAAATACTAAGTAGTACAGAGCACTACAACTTGTAATGACAATCATGAATCAATATGTGATTATATACATTTATTACATAATAAGTAGGAAAATATTCTTGTATAATATAACTAGAGTTAGTAAATACTAAGTAGTACAGAGCACTACAACTTGTAATGACAATCAATATATAGTATTTTTCTTTACAATGTAGTCATACAGAGCACTACAACTTGTAATGAGAATCAATGCATAGTCTTTGGAGAGAGGGGAGAGGAGAGATGAGAGAGGAGAGAAGAGAGAGGAGAGAGAGGAGAGAGAGGAGAGAGATTTTTTAGTTTTCTATACATTCATGTATATATGGATAATTATGTACATATTTATGGATATATTTACATTTACATTGAATAATATACATTTATTACATAATAAGTATATTAGTTGCTATAAAATATGTTGGAAAATCACCAAATTAGACCTCTAGATGGTTAAAATCTACAGTATTTGGGAAATAACTGCAAGAGAGGAGAGAGGAGTATTTGGTAGAGGAGAGAGTATGTTGAGAGAGAGGAGAGATAAAAAGAGGAGAGAGGAGAGAGGAGATATATCTACATTGAATAAATACAGTGATTAAAAATGAAACAATATGTGAATATATACATTTATTGTGTAATAAGTAGGGAAAATCTCATACAATATAGCTAGAGTCAGTAAATATTAAATAATACAAACTTAGGAAGGAAGACTTCTGTTCTATGTACTTTTGATTCCATAATGAACTAAAATAAAAAGTTATGTATTAGTATAGAATGGTTAAACAGAAATTTAAAACAACTACAAACTCTTACTAAATAGTACTTTTTTATTAATTATTACCTTATCATCAAAAATTGACTGTTAATCGGATGTTTTTGTAGCTTGTCGTGTCTTACGTTGTTGAGTCCTTACCCTTCTAGCTTGTCTTTGAGCGGACTGTCGCTGCATGTTTCTTCTTTTTAGAGCAAGTTCTTTACGAGCACACTCGATAGAAATTGGTGTGTTTACCTGTTCTAGTTGATATTGTCGTTGTTGTAATACATAATGTAATCTCCGAATGTCCGATGTAACATCATTCCCTAAGAGCTTTAATGTTAGAAAAGATTCAGTTCGAAAACTATTTAGCTGCTCTATCAAGTCTTTCTGTATGAATTTACAATTGTTTGAGATAATTCGCACTCTCTCTTCAATTTTTTTATTGCATATGTTTTGTAGAAGTATCAAGTCCTCTTGAGTCAAAGATTTAGGCTGAGTTTCTGATTCTGTGTTGTTAACTATTTCCATTTTTTGTCATTGAATCTGAAAAAAACAAAAAAACAGATGATTAATTTTGTTCAGTTGTTTTAGTATAATAAATAATATATGAGTAAAAACTGTAATTTATTAAGTTTTTACCTTGATGCTCTTCTAATAGCTGTAGTAGATGTTGCTCCTCTGTTAGTCGCTGTAGAACTGGATGCTTTCTGTGTGAAAACGATGGCTCTTATATAGCTAAAGTTGTACTGATTAAAGCCTATGAACCCCATCTCGTGTCAATCTCTATGAATCAACATCTTTTCACGCGAAGGAAAGTCAATGCTTTCGCGGGAATAAATAATTTATTTTCACGCGAATAGAAACCAATGCTTTCGCGGGAATAAATAATTTATTTTCACGCGAATAGAAACCAATTCTTTCGCGGGAATAAATACTTTATTTTCACACGAATGCAAACTGTTGCCTTCGCGGGAATAAATGATTTAATTTCCCGCGAATGGAAACCATTGCTTTCGCGGGAATAAATATTTTATTTTCACGCGAATAGAAACCAATGCTTTCGCGGGAATAAATACTTTATTTTCACGCGAATAGAAACCAATTACTCCCGCGAAAGCAACGGTTTCCATTCGCGTGAAAATAAAGTATTTATTCCCGCGAAAGCAACGGTTTGTATTCGCGTGAAAATAAAGTATTTATTCCCGCGACAACATTGACTTTCATTCGCGGGAAATGAAATCATTTATTCCCGCGAAAGCATTGGTTTCTATTCGCATGAAAAGAAATTATTTATTCCCGCAAAAGCAACGGTTTGTATTCGCGTGAAAATAAAGTATTTATTCCCGCGACAACATTGACTTTCATCCGCGGGAAATAAAATCATTTATTCCCGCGAAAGCATTGGTTTCTATTCGTGTGAAAATAAATTATTTATTCCCGCGAAAGCAACGGTTTGTATTCGTGTGAAAATAAAGTATTTATTCCCACGACAACATTGACTTTCATTCGCGGGAAATAAAATCATTTATTCCCGCGAAAGCATTGGTTTCTATTCGCGTGAAAATAAATTATTTATTCCCGCGAAAGCAACAGTTTGTATTCGCGTGAAAATAAAGTATTTATTCCCGCGACAACATTGACTTTCATTCGCGGGAAATAAAATCATTTATTCCCGCAAAAGCAATGCTTTCCATTCGTGTGAAACTAAAATATTTATTCCCGCGAAAGCATTGGTTTGTATTCGCGTGAAAATAATTAATTTATTCCCGCGAAAACATTGACTTTCCTTCGCGTGAAAAGATGTTGATTCATAGAGATTGACACGAGATGGGGTTCATAGGCTTTAATCAGTACAACTTTAGCTATATAAGAGCCATCGTTTTCACACAGAAAGCATCCAGTTCTACAGCGACTAACAGAGGAGCAACATCTACTACAGCTATTAGGAGAGCAACAAGGTAAGAAGCACTAAAATAATTATTTTGTTTTTAATTAATTGAAACATCTAGGTTTTTGAATCTTAGTTTTTAAAAACAATCTTTTAATAAAACAATAATTTCAGTATATTTACATCATTAAACTAAGTTCTTTTACTTTTTGCAGGTATGATGACATCACACTCCAAAGCACTTCCTAAGCTCCATATTGAACCAACCACAGCTACCAACAACACTAACGCTATTTCCACTACAACCATCATTTCCACCACCAACGGCATTCACATTGATGATAGAAGATCCAATCCTAACACCTTTAATGATACATCTTCTCGCTCAAACACCAATGCTCATGCTGATATAGCAATGAACCATCATGTAGTTTCAGCTGACTCTCCTTTGAGTCCCACACCGGACTACACATATCTGCATGAGAACAGTGAAGTCAAACGAACGGAGGATATCAAAAAACCGACAGTGACATTATCTCAAGCTTCAATTTCCTTTTTATTCAGCAACAGCAAGAATAATACCGTAAACAAACTTAGAGAGTTTGAATTGCTCGAGATGGGTGGAATAATGACAGGAGCTATGCAGAAAGGAATGTTGGAAATCGGAAATTTTGTGAGTTTGTTGGATTTACCAATCCCTACGATATTGGAGGTTTTCGATGTTAATTACGTTGAAGATTATGGTATATTGGACTATGAATATGTTTTAAAAAACAATCATCGAATTCGAGTCAAGTCACTGATTGACAAAGAACTTACGGCGGAGCTACAGGAACTTGATCCCGGCTCTTCACAAATCCTAGTGTACATGGGAAAGCTAGAAGAAAATCAACCCGATCTACGTATTGTAGGAGATAATCATCATCAAGGGCTAAAACAACGAGTTATAGCCAAAATCTTGAGAAAAAATCATTGAAACAGTTGCAAGCATACTTTGATATCATCACTTTCGATAATATTCCTGTCAACACTCTTCTGACATTCACTAGACTTTCAGTTTGGAAAAATTTGAAGTCGAAGCAGCGAAAACGAAAACAAGATACATCGTCTTTACGTATCACTCACACTGTCACTTACAGATACATGATGAATGACGGATCTTTGATGACTGGGAAGATTGTTGTCCCTCCTGAGAACGTTTTGAAGATCAAAAATCATGAATGTGGTATGATCCACTATAAAAGTACGATGACAACTGAAAGCGGTACAAAGAAACACATTCTCACGATTCTGAGTGTTGAAGAAGCTTTGATGCTTCTATCTACTTCAAGTGAAAAAGAAGGAATAGCTTTCAGACTTTCTCTATTTGATGATGCTGAGCTGATGAAAAGTTATGATGATGATGTTGCTGCTGATGATGCTGCTGATGATGATGATGATGATGATGATGATGATGATGATGATGATGATGATGATGATGATGATGACGATGATAACATTGATGCTTATACTGATGAAGAAGATGATAATATGACGGATGATGACTCTGAGAACAAAAAATTTGAGGAAAAAGATGAAGTTGTCGACAATGATAGTGAGAAAAGCAATGAAGATGACAATTACATTTCAAGCAAAGCTAGCAGGATTTCAATATCGGAAATTTAATTAAGGTATGTTAATCTTCACTAGTAATAAGTAACTACTAATAGCCGTATTTTTCACCATAGTATAATGTAGTTGTTATAACGACATCTATGTATGCTTTTAGATAGAATACGTGTACAAGTGAATGACCGTCGACTCGCCAAAATCTATCAGCAACAACTCATGAACATTAAACTATATATTATTTGTATTGTGCAATAATTTGTATATATTTAGTGTAATAAAGTATTTTATTCATATTTAACATTAGTAATTTAGCCAATTTGTAAAACTTTCGGGGTTACAACTCTAAAATGTTACAAAATTTCAATGTTCCGACACAAAAATAAATATTTCAAGTTATCGTCTCATTTTTTCAAAAATGTTAAGACAACTCCCATTTATAATTTCTAAACTTCGTTTTTGAAAAAATATGTAAAAGTTGTCGGCACATTGTGTCAAAATGGTAAGACAACTCCGCTTTTTACACAAAAAATTGTGAAAAATGTTTTATAATTTGTTTGAGAAACCAAAACAGTAGAAGACTTTTTACAACCACAAGCATTATACTTTAGGTTTTACAGTTTTGTGAGTTGGGTGTTGATAGTTTGTCACGATATGACATAATAATTAAGTAATTATAGTCTTTTTCATAACAATGCTATAGATTCAGTAATACAGATGTGAAATTTACTGTTTCATCACTTGAATGCAGTATAAAGGTAGTTGATGTAATATTTATTTTGTAATATTATGCAAAGTAATACAGTAAGAATGAAGCGTATGGAGTTCTCAACCACAAAACAAATAAAAATAATGCATTAGGTAAACTAATGACAGAACAATTTTACATGAAGTGTATACATATGAATAAAGTATTCATAAAAACACAGACTATTGTCTGTATATATAATATATATATAGAGAGTATTTATAAAAAAACATCCTATTAACTATATATTTTGCGGTAAGAAATTATAAAATAGGATAGTTGCATAAAGCCTATTCCAGAGCCATGATAATATTAAAAAATATAGTGAAATAAAAATTTTAAAACTCGCCTAAGAGTGCAGTTAATACAAGAATTTCTTCTTGAGAAAAATCTGAATTTTTTTGCATTTTCTGTCTAATAGACGCTAATTTCAATTTAACACAATCATTAAAACCCTTTTTTTTCAGTCCATCTTTTATATTCAAAATTAATTTAAGTGAAGTTATATCAATCTTTTGGCTTTGTTTTAAATCTACTTGAGTTTGTGGGTTATCTGTTGTATTAGATTCTAAAACACTGGTTTTTGGACTGCACTGTGAACTAGCAACAGAAATTAAGTCATTATTACTTTCTTCAGTTTCTGAAAGATCAGAATCTGAAGATATAAGTGCTCTCATTTTTTTACACTGGTTTTCAATCAAAAGTTTTCGATCTTCAGCAGCAGGTTTTTTAGCTATCGCCAACCATTTACTCCCTAATTCAAAATCTAAAACAATGTTTTCAGAAAAATAACCTTCTATTGGATAGAGATACACTAACGCAAGATTTTTCGGAAAAGTAATATCCATAAGTAATTCAGAATATTTTCTATTAATAAATAAAACAAAATTATTGTAACTAGCAATATCAACAATAAAAAACATTTTAGTTTTTAAAATACAACTATGTTGCTGAAGATCTCTCAAAGTTGTATGCGATTTTCCACATAAACAATAAAAAATAAACAAGTGAGCACAAAAATGTCTTGAAAGAACTCGGCCAGGCTCATGCAATCCCCCTAATTTAAACTTCTTACCACAAAATATACAAGAGACGTTGTTTTTGTTTCCTTTCAGTGCTTCACTCAACATCTTTGTGCCATATGCTATCAATAACAATGTGAGCACTGAAAGGAAATACCTAGGGCTTTTGTTATCAATATCTACAAACAAACTAAACAAATTCTCATCATATATAAATAACTTTCTTAAGCATGGTATATGTATATATATATATATATAAAGATAATGCATGTCACTTACACTTAAAACACTCTCTATCTTCTTTTATATTTCCGTCTAGAAGACTTACTTCCTTATATTGCCTTAATTGAGGATTCTCTGCTTGAACTAAAATAGAAAATACGAATGTAGTTATGCTATTTCTTTGAAAAAATTCGAAAAAATTTTTTATAAATTGAATGAGTATGTAGTAAGTAATATTTTCGTCATACTTACATTCAAATGTGTTGCGTTTATAGTACAGGAAGTTTTCGTTCTTCCCAACACATTGTTTACTTCCTATGAATTGTGAAGATGTTTTTTCTACAAAAAATAACATAGTAAATGTAAAGTCATTATTATTGTACCTACAGACAAATTTACATTTTTCATAAAACAGAAAAACTTACTCATAGCAATATGCGTGCTAGCTTTGCTCTTTTCCGTCTTCTCTTCATCATCTTTAAAACACTCCTCCAACCACCTCAGTGTTTCATCATCGGTAGAACTTAATAAAACAATAAATCAAGATTGTAATTATTTAAAAACTCTATATAATACAGTTGAATAATAAAGTTTCAATAATATACTTACATAGCACTGAAATCTATTTCATCAATATTCAGCTCTAGCTCATCATCTGAGGTTGTAGACCTACAAGTAATATATATATATATACATTTGTATAAATTTATAAATGTAACTGCAACAAAATTGTAAAAGATAGTATAATATAACTTACTCATTTCTTGTAGGGATATTGCTGGCCATTTTTTGTAGTTTTGTGTTCTAATACTATACTTGAAATATTGTACTTAGTGCAAATGAAAACTGATCCTGCTTAGTATAAAAATACTTTCTCTTATATACAAAACATTGAAGTCATTTATCAAGATTAATTCGTAGACTGATTTTCATACAAAACCAAAACATTGAAGTCATTTATAAAGACTAATTCGTAGACTGATTTTCTGATCATTACTATGATAACTGATATTGTTTTTAAAAAAGTGGAAGTCAATTAAAAAGTTGGTTAAAAAATAGGAAGATAGAGATTAGATAGATTAATAAGCTTAAGTCATACATACACCCTTGTAAACTTTCTTTCCACCTAACTAAAATTCTTTGAATGTAAAGCATTGGATAAACAAATTTTACAATCCCTAGATTGATACTCTTTTAAGATACATCTAGCTAGAACCAAACTTACATTTCATTTTGAATGACAACTCGCTTCCTCCAAACATATTTTTATAGCAAAAATATAATGTGTGATTAACTAGTTCAATTGCAGTTCATCGCATATAGACACATCAACAGCAAAACATTGATGATGTAGTGTAGTTCCGTCTTTATATCATCAGACAGTAAATTAAAATGTGAGAGCTTAAATTATAGTTTACAACGTCAAGTATGAGTTAGGAATGTAATAAACACTTTAAAGTTATCTGATGGCATTTAAATATGTATATGTAACATATAATTCTTGTTTTATTAGACAAAACAGCTTCCTAAAAATAGAAAATACACCATGTATGTTGATATATTGTTTGTATTTCACACAAAAAACAATGAGTTATTTTAAGAAAAGTAACAGTCTAACTAACAAAAAAGTGGATAAAGTCATGCTTTGTTCATGTTTTTTAGACGATATCGGAGATAACTAGAATTAGAGATACACCACAAATCCGTTTTGGTGGAAGGCTGTAGCTGTCTTAACTAATATGTAATCAAAAAATAAAAAACGAGAGATAAATGCAATCAAGTTCTCTTCCTTTTTAGGTTAAATTAATGACTTTTCTCGAGCGGCTTTATAACACATAACATTAAAAAGATCAAAACATATAGGATTAGGCGAGAGATGATGATTAACGGCTTTTCTGGAATGAGTTTATTAGTGAAGTGACACTTGCGTTGTATTATAATTAATTACTTTTTAAAACTTGTGAAAATGAACTGGTAACATTACGTCGACTGAAATAATACCTAAAACGTCTCGCATAAATTTTGATCTAACCGAAAATGGACTGAAAACCTTTAGGGTGAGTACAAAATTATCGTAACTCGCTATAACGGATATTGTAAGAAATATTTTATTTTCTCGTTGCTAACTTGACGTAAAATATTTTGTAACGGATGACACGTGATCTCGATCGATTTTTGCTAACTGATCACTTAGTTACTCGTAAACATTTGATACTCGCTTGATTTCTTTGATAACAGCAATATCCCAATTATGCTTATCGTAAATATTTCAAAAACGGATATTGCGTGTTTCAGTTGGTTTTTCCTACTAAATCGCTTAGTTACTCGTAAACATTTGAAAATTGTTTGATTTTTTCGCTGATAAAACATGTTGCAAGTATCTTTTACCAAATATTACCGTGATTTTCAATCAGTTTTCCTTACTAGATTACTTAATTACTCACCAACGTCCATAATTGTTTTTATTAATCATTGTTGCAAAGCAATGCTGTATTTAAATAATATTACTACGTTTCCAACCAATTTCCTTACTGAATTACTTAATTACTCGCCAGTATTTCATAATTTCTTTCACTAATAATTACAAATAATATTGTAAATAAATAATTTACCAGGAATATTTATGCTCAAGTCTCCTCTCTCTCTCCTCTAAACACTCTCTCTAGATATATACAAACACAGTTATTTTTATACGTAAACTCAATCTCGAATGCTGATAATATGTGGTCTCAAGCGGATAAATGAAGTTAAAGTACTTTACGTTACACAAAATTTACTGTAAATTTTAATCATCTAGAGGACTAATGGTATCCTCTCTCTCCTTTCTCTCAAGATATCTCCTCTCTTTTTCTCTATTTCTCTCTCTCCTTTAACCTCTCTCCTCTCTCCCTCTCTAGATGTATACAAATTCAATTATTCTTATATGTAAACTCGATCTCGAATGCTGATGATATGTAGTCTCAAGTGAATAAATGAAGTTGAAGTACTTTGTATTACACAAAATTTACTGTAAATTTTAATCATCTAGAGGGCTAATGCTACCCTTTCTCCTCTCTCCTCTTTCCCTCTCTCCTCTCTCTCAAGATATCATATGAGTCAAAATTACCAAATACTGTAGATTTTAACCATCTAGAGATCTAATTTGGCGATTTTCCAACATATATACCCTATGAGTTAGAATTATGTATATAATTATGTAAAAAATTATCAAAAACTTGAATGCCATACATTCAAAATTTAGCTGCCATATGAGTTCAAATTAAGTAAAAGAATAATCAAAACTCAAATGCCACTTAAATGTCACTCAAATGCCACTCAAGTACCCCTCAAATGAAATACAATATAAACTCGGCGAATTCATCCAACGTCGTAACCCATTGCATAACCCCCAAGACCAGAACCACAAAAAAACACTTGGTAGGGAGATCTGCTCATATATTACTACTGTCATGTTAGACGAGAGTACACTTCTCCACTACATCAGAACTATAATCAATTAGTCCCCAATTACCCTTTCTCTGTATGTGGTTGATCTAAAGGAAGGTGGAACTGCTGAAGCTATCAAGAACCCTCTACTGAAATGCATGAGACAACATGACCTTTTTACATGAAATCCTATTGGAGAGGTGGATTGGATTTACAATGGGGTCCCGGCAGAGTAGTTTCACTTTAGCGATGCAACCAGAAGTAGCTTAGTCGATCGTTGAACTTATCATTAGAAATCACGACTTGCTTGACTATTAACCTGATGTGAGGAAATTTGAGCAAATAATATGACAAAAATGATGTTGTTGAGAAAGCTCAAAGAATCAATAAAGCTTTTGAAAGTTGTTTTTTGAAAAAAAATTGGTTTATTAAGTTAAAAAATATTTAAATGTCATGTTCACGGCTAGAACCATAGTTTCGTATTTCGGGTTAATTGAGCTTGCCAACGTAAACTAACGAAAGCGCGCCCTTGAACGATAACTGTGGTTTGCTTGCACAGTGCCGTTGTAGTTTTACAATTTATGTTGATGGCGCATCATCGGTATTATATACCCAAACTTATCAGTTGCCGTGAATAGAAAATGTTTATTTAGTAATTGTTAAAATGAAGTGACTTTCGTTTTAATAGCATTGTTGGTGGAAAGCGGGCTTCCGGTTTATTTAATAACAGCTCCGCACAAAAATCTGCCGGTACCCCATTGGTGGATGATCTACAGTGTTAGGAAAAAGTAGTGGCATATCACTATTGGCTTTGCCTACCGCCTGGCATTGTATTTGAATGATGGCCTGATAGATGTAACAAGGGCAAATCATTTTATTATTTTTGTCGATGTTACATAATGTATTTTCAATTTCAAAAAAAACTTGAAGAGAGCTGCAGAATGTTGCATTTATTCTCAGCGACAGGGTTATGAAAATAGGGGCCATATGCAACATCAGCTGTGTAAAGTTCATACAATGCCTTGGTCGCTCGGTTTCTGTTGCCAAGTAATGAAACTAACAGAAGATCTGATGCCTGGCACATTCTCTACTTGTACAACCACCTAACATCAGAAGATCTCAAGGAAAAAAAATTGCTCTAATGTAGGACTGCTACAATTTGAGCTATCAAGCACGTCGCTAGCTTTCCAATCAAATAAAGTCATCATTATTGAGGCTCAAAATAAGGTGGTTTTTGCTCAACATTTTCTTGGACCCTGACAAACCAAGCAAGAGCTTGAAAGGGCAGAATTCTTACCAAGTTGACAAAACCCAACTTCATAAACACATGAACGTGTATGTTAAAATTCCATGAGCAGATTCATAGAGGTGGGGGGAGGGTAACTGTAATGGATAACATCGACCAGGGGTGGGGAAACTTTTTCATAGAAGAGCCAAGTTTGAATATAGTGCCATTTTCAAGAGCCACATGTATTAAAGTGTCAGATTTATGTATATATATATATTTAATTATTACAGCATAATAATTTTCTTGCACGCTACTAAAACAGCCTAAATATAGAAACACAAAATATAGACACCGCAAATGGGTAGAACCATAAAACTATATTACAACACTGTCACTTCAATGTGAGCTATGAGATTGTTTGTAGTTGTCCATAATTTTCTTGTAATTAGGCTCTCTCGTAGAGCACGAAACTCCAAGTTTTATCATAGTTATTAAAATAGCTGACAGTGTGTTTTGTACAAGAAATTGTTTTTATAAGCTGCTGGTGGAATGTTGCTATATGCTATCTAAATACGGTAAACTATCATTGATCAGTGCGTGAAAAACTTCAAATGTAAAAGAGCCGCACTGAAGTTGGTAAAGAGCCCCATGCGGCTCTTGAGCTGCACCTTCTCCACCCCTGACATAGCTAATCACACGTGTTTTTAGCATCTCATGAAAAAAGACCTGTATAGTGAGCTCATCGATCACAGAAAAGTTTTCTACAAATCTCAATGGTCCTAGTAAAGCATCACAAATCCTGTGCTTGCTGATGACAGCATATACAATATCATTGTGCACAGCTCGACAAGAAGTTATGTAGATGGTTTCGTAAAGAATGTGAGATTTGATGTCCAAGAAATGAAGCATCTAAACTTTAGCATTAGCAATCAGCTCTGCCGAATCTTATCAAGGTTTTAGAACAATGCATGTAATTCTAATTAGAAGGGAGCCTCTCTTCATTTGGAGATTCTATCAGCTAACCTGTTCCTGTACACAGTTGGTCCATCCTTGGAGATATTCAATCATAGAAATGTTAGATCATGCATCGTTAAGTGGGCGTCACCCACAGTGTGATAGATGAAAATACAAAAGAGGAAAACCTAAACAACATGACAAGGACAACAAATACCGTATTTGTAAAATTTTCAATTGACTGTATTGCATGTAAAGCTCCCTTGCACTGAGATTATGATTTCAGGTGCTACAAATATGTATGGTGTCTGGTGCAATCATCCAAGACATATAGCGCAATATAAATGTATCATAATATATTTTATATGTACAACTAGCAGTATTCCCCGCTGTATTCTAACATTATTCTGCCGGCCCACTTTTCTCTCCACCCTGTCCTTTGCCTGCTCAACTTATCACCCTACCTTGCGCTATTTCCCCCAGTTCTATTCCCATTCCACTTTACCCTCCACATCTCTTACCTCTGATGATACATTAGTGCTGTGTACTGGTACATTGCAGAGACTAATGAGCTGAGAGACTTGCAAAACCAATGTAACAAAAGAACATTGCAATCTGTATGTGGTGGAAGAAAATAATATGTGCCGTCAACAACCACAAAGTTACACTGAACCACCTCATATTGGCTGCATGTAATTGTTTGTGAAGTGTCTTCACCTATTTACATTATTAAAATTATAATAATATTAGGTCTACAAAAGTTTTTTGCTGTGAGAAGAAATGCCAATTCAAGCTCATGCCATCTATCTAATCAGTCCAACAGAGGGCTTTTTACAGCAATTTTTATTTTTCGCAGGGTAGAGTTTTATGCCTCTATTGAAATGGAATGTAAAATACAGACACACGCTGACAAGGAGATTGACACTTTTATGTATGTATAAACATGTGGAAATGTGAAAAAGTTTTAAGAAAATAGTCTAATGTTATGACCAATATAATATTAATAAAATTGTAAAAAATTAATATTGGCCAAGACTTGCATTTACTACAACATTGTTTTACGATAATAAACACAGAATATGCAAGTATGTATATACATGTTTCAACTTCGTAACAATGAAAGTGTCTGTGCACATATTTTCTTTTAAAGGTGTTGAAACACGAAATTTTAGGATAACCCCTCAACTAATCGTACAAATACAGCACCGCTATTTTCTATCTCCCTCTGGCCACCTACTATTCTTCCTCTGTCACCTTTTACCTGCCTTTTCCCCCAACCTTCAATAAACAATGGATGAGTTGTATGAGTGAATCTTATACATTACACAACTACTTAGTATAATTCCTTAACTATAGTTTAACCGTACGTAATTGTCACTTTTATATAATAATAAAAATTACTAATAGAGCTGGCAATCACAATTCTTCAAATAGTAGTGCCGCACAGAATAGTTAACAGACCAAGAAGAGTCAAGCAAACATTTGGATTTTTCCAAAGAAAATTGCAAATTAATTTGCCAAATAAAGTTTCCAAGGCAATTCCAACACCAATGAAATCTGTTCAGTAAAACTCTATTTGCTCAGCCCCGGCACTAAATCAAACAAAAGCTGTCTCGTGTGGGATTAAAATGGGCTGACATCTCCAAGGAGTTATACTGTCCTTTTTAAAGAGAGAACAACTTCTTAAGCAAATGATAGGATTGGACGAAAAATCTGTATTATTTTAACTGTATTCATGACCAAAAGACAGCCAAGGCTTGACACTTTAGTGATGGATGCAAAGATTATTAATACAACTGCTTATGACGGACCAATAGGAGCACTTTATTTCAACTGCACCTATTCTCTATAGCTAGAACCAATTTTTTATATAGTTATGGCCTGGCCACACACACACGACTTTTGATTGGATCCGGTGCCAGCGGCGCCGAAATGCCATGGTTGTCAAAGTCACGCCGGATGCCGTCCAATCTGATCGGCACCGTACCCTGCTGTTGAACATGCTGAAGTTTTATGGGTTTTCGATGCCACGGCTACAATGTTTATGGCTAATCTTTTTCCGCACTGGGTCAAGGTGAATTTAAAAAAAATTGCCGCCAACAATACTTGCACTAAGTCATTGACATAAATATAACTTTCGCTTATTATGATAAATTTTAAGAAAAAACATGTTGATAATCACTATCACGATTGATTGTTTTATTGCGACATGTTATTGGTGCAATGAATATAATAATAACCAAAATAAGTAAAATAAGTATTATTACCCTTGAAAATTTTTTTTATGATAATAATTATAACTGGTATTTACTAAATACTGAGTAGCAAGCAAATAATAAATAAGTAATATTAATAATAATATATTTCTTTTATTGAAAAAAATTATTATAATTTACTGATTATATTTATCATAATATTATTGTGAATTAAAGTTTAATTATTTTTTTAGCACCCGAGGTGCCAAAGTCACAATTGCCGTCAGCCGGTGTGGCCAGTAGAAATCGTTTACGGCGATCAGTTCAGGCGCCGTGTCAAGCTGTGAGTGTCGCCGGATCCGATCAAAAGTCGTGTGTCTAGCCAGACCATTAGTCTTGACTCAGCTGTGCAAGTGGACACATAAACTCTGTACTTTTTCTTGTGAGTGATTGATGTCTAGTTAACTTTACTTCTGGTGTAGCTTGTCTGGCAGGTTGCCATTGCTTACATCTGGTGTTGGTTGGTGAAAAACTAGGTTGTTGGTTTAGTTGAATCATAAGTTTGTAGAGCTGATGTGGAAGTTTGTTGAGTCAACTCGGAGGTTGAACTGACTCAGATTTTTGTCAAGGGACAAAAAAAACAGTAGATAAGTGATCTAGACAAATACAATTACCTTCTGTGGAGTACTGTCCATCCGTTCCCTTGATAATGTTGCGCAACAAGCTAAAAGAGCTTCCAAAATCTTTTACAGTATTAATCAATTTCTTGGTGTTTTTTATATTAACCTTTCTTAATCACTGAAGTTTTTGATGAGCAATTTTTATGTAGCATCCTGAAGTCTTCTAACCAGAAGTTTTTAAGTAATTGCTGGTTGCTTTTCACAAATGTGTCTGCAATCTTAATGTTCATTCATTTTACAAGCATTGTGGCAGCAAATTTAAAACAGTCAATTTAGCTGTCGCTGTTCCCGGCAGCTGGATGTGGCCTTATCTACTTCTGTGTGATTGGCCAAGGCACTTGCTCTTTCTTTTGAGGAAGCGTTTTTCTCTCTTGGTTATGGTTTGCCCAATAATTGCTCAGTTTTCTACTGTACATGGCCTATTATGTGTAGAAGGCCTGTCATTTGTTGTGGGGAAGGCATGAGGTAACTGGTCATATAAAGGTTATTTTGATTTGTTAACTACATGAAAGCATTTATTTAAAACGCTCAATTTAAAACCTACTGTCTCGATTCCTAGCTACTTACTGTCAGTGAGTGACACCCTAACACCATATTAAACAAAAGAAAGACGTCTCATTGAACTTAGATTCATTGTGCCACATTTCTGTCCATTGAACCATACTTTCAAGGTTTACCCGCAGCAAACGCAGGTTTTTCAAATATTATCTTTCGGTTTTTCCAAAAACGCTCGTCGTATTTTACAATTTTAATAACTTACTTTCTAAAGAAAAATTGTTTCTTAAATGTTGACAAAACACGCCACTGCTCAGTGCGGATCTGATTTGAGCTGCTTCAGAAATGTTGATTAATCTATACAATGTTGTTAACAACAAATCACAAGAAAAAGATTGTCAAATTGTTTTGTTTATAAGTAGTATACATTTAAATAAGTTTGTGGGATATGATATAAAACAGTTTGTATTTTGAAAAAGTTAATGTGCATCAAAATATTGTTCAATAATTTGTGCACACCTCAGCACAGAAATGTCAATGTGTATGTAGAATTGGTATACAACGAGTGTAGGTAAGCTAAAATGAAATTATCTAAATGTACAACAGAAACATATAATACTTAGGGTGCTTTTGGATACCCTACGCGTAGGACTTAACGATGGGATTAAACGAGACCATTCGGAAACCCTGTCGTTGAGGACAAAAAAACTTGGCGGCAATGGGCAATTTGGGCTTAACGATGGAAGTGACAAGCGAGGTAGGAAGCATCGTTGAGGGTATAGACTTGTCTCCGCCTAAACACGATTTTAACGAGTCAACTTATTAATCACTGTTTCTCCAAGTTTTAAGTCACGACAATGCATTGTGTATAAAAAATACATCAGACGATAACATCATAGTAATTAATTTCTGTTTGTAAAGGAACTAAAGTGGGTTTGCATTAGCCACACAGTTTTCATAAACATAGATGGAAATAAAGATGTCAGTAGTAATATATGAGCAGATCTCCCTACCAAGTGTTTTTTTGTGGATTAGACCTTGGAGGTTATGCAATGGGTTACGACGTTGGATGAATTCGCCGAGTTTATATTGTATTTCGTTTGAGGGGTACTTGAGTGGCATTTGAGTGGCATTTAAGTGGCATTTGAGTTTTTGATTATTTTTTTACTTATTTTGAACTTATATGGCATACAGATTTTGCATGTATGGCATTTGATTTTTTTGATAGTTTTAACATTGTATATAAATGAAAACGTGATAAGATTGTATGGTTATTGGAAGTTAAGATGTCGACAGAGGATGATGTTGAGATGAGACCGATGAATGAAGTTGATACTATTGATGGTACTGAACGTGATATGATAGATGTTTTACCGAGTATGAAGCGTAAAGCGTTGATAATTATGATAATTTTGGTATTTGTCGTAGGGCTTTCCACTTTTGGAGGTGTGACTGAGTTTAGTATGTATGAAGAAGCTATGGAAAAAATACAAAAAGCGAGAAACTCTCCTGTTGGAATCATAAATGAAACTACTGTTGATTGATGAACATCTTTTTATGATGAATGGGAAACCTGAAGATTATGACCCGAGGATGCGATCTCCTTTTACAGCAATGATTGCAGGACCAACTGGATCGGGAAAGACGCAAGCGATTTTTCGAATGATTGAAGCTAGTCAGACTATAGCACACCCTCCACCAACAGAGATTTACTACTGTTATGGAGCCTACCAAAAAGCCTTTGATGATGTATCAGGAGTGATTTTTCATGAAGGCATGATAGATATAACAGTGAGTTTTCCCAGAGATGGTAAAAATCGATGGCTGATAATTGATGATCTCATGGATGAAGTTTCTGGTAAAGCCGATGCTAATGCTTTGTATACAAAACATAGTCATCATATGAACATAAGTGTGTTTTTTATTGTTCAGAATCTGTTTTTAAAAGGAAATCGTACAATTTCCTTGAATAGTCATTATTTTTTTCTTTTTAAAAACCCTAGAGATGCTTCTTCTATTTCCTATTTGGCTCGACAATGTCTTCCATCAAAAATAAAATATGTACAAGAGGCTTTTGAAGATGCGACAAAGAAACCATACTCTTATTTACGAATAGATACGACTCAACAAACGAATGATCAACATAGACTATTGGGAAATTTTACATCAGTTCTCCCTATAATATTATATGTACCCAAGTAAAAGGATATAAATACAATTACTATTCACTTCACCTCAATCATATTTTGTTATTCAACGACGCAACACGAAAGCATTATAATGTCTAAAGCTTTGGAGAAAAAATTAACAAAAAATGCAGCTGTGTTGTTATCGCTCAACAATACAACCTTTGCTATTCAAAAGTCTGTTATAGCCAAAGCCAAAAAGGAGTTTATTATGACTCTAATGGAATGTGCTAAAGCTATTATAAATGGAACGATACCATTGACATCATCTCAGTATAATGAGTTGCAGCGAAACGTGAAGGATATTAGCGCTTTAGTAAGAAAATCAACGTTAGATGATAAGAAAGCTGTATTGCAAAAAGGAGGATTTTTAGGCGCTCTACTAGGACCTATCATCAGCAATATAGTTCCTGGGTTACTTAAAAGTGTGCTAGGCGGAGGGAGAAGATAAAGATGAAACTCTCAACACGAATGATGCGAAATAGAATGGCGATTTTAGCTCTGGATGATCTGAGTAAGAAAGGAAAAATCGCTATAGTCGAAAAGGCCAACTCAGATTTGTTTCAATCATTGATAGAAAGTGTTAAAAATATTATATTAGGTAATGTTCCTCTTGATTCTGAGCAGTTTATTGAGTTGCAGCGTTACAAGAAGGAGCTACATAAACTTAGTGGTAGAGGGAGAGTTGATGATAAGCGTAAAATTTTGATTCAGAGTGGTAGAGGGAATCTTTTGGATGCTATTATAACACCTATTGTATCTGTTTTATCATCAATAAAAAGATGAATCGTCAGCCTTTAACATTCTCCAGACGTAATTTTATACTCACTGAAGATGAATACTATAGATTAACGGAAAGAAAGGATGATAAAACAGTGGTAAAGGAAGAGAAAACCAGACCTCCATTGTATTATAATCCTATGGAAGCTATAACAGTGAGAAATATGAAGCGAAAGCGAAATGATCTACTGGAAACGGCTTATGATTCTGACTTATCCTCATACGAAAAGTTAGATGAAAATGTTGAAAACCTACGTAGGTATTTGTCTGATGTCAAAAAGATTAAAAATAACCAAAACCAGACACAAAAGGATAGTTGGAATCTCATTAAGAAAAAAAAGACAGAGTCTACTTTTCCTTTGGCTAATAGCACAGTTATTGATAATAAACCTAATGTCTTTTCACCAAATGTTGATAAAGACAATGAGTTAGAATCAGTGAAAGTGGTTGATGATGATGATATTGGGATGGAATTAATAAAAGGAAGGTTGTTTGATACTGAAGACACAACCTTACTAGGAAGTACATTTCTTACTGATGGAGAAGATGAGCACGATAGTGAAAGCGAAAATTTAAAAGATTTTGAAAAAAAAGCAGCTGATTTAACAACAAAAAAGAGTGATCAAACGATTGCTGTCAGAATGTTGAATAATCTGAGTAAAATTGGTAGATTCGACTCGGAGAAGAACAGACTGAAAATTGGAGAACATTGGTTGAATCCTAGGACTTCCAAAACTTTACTACGAGACGTTCTAACCGAAGGAGGTAAAATACAATCGGGAAATACCAATTACAGTAGATTTAAAAGCCTGCTAACTGATGAAGGAATCACAACTGTCAGAAAATCCCCGCATCGAACACGTACTCAGAAGAAAAAGTTGGTTGTTCCCGGTACTAATTCATGGACATCGACACGCTAAAAGAGTTGTATTACAATCCTGCATTACATACATCTCTACGAGGAGCTAGAGCTTTACTGAAAGCTCGTAGAAAACGAGAGGGAGAAAAAAGAATCCGTGAATGGTTGAGTGGTGAGGATGCCTACACGTTACATAAAAAAGTTGTAACCAAGTTTAAGCGTCGTCCTACAATTGTAGCTGGAATAGGGGAGCAGCTACAGGTAGATTTGATGGATGTTCGATCTCGAAGAGATGAAAATAATAATACAGCATTTTTACTGACTGCTATTGATTCTTTATCTAGAAAAGGTTGGGCTGTGCCGCTCATCAACAAATCAGGACCGGTAGTAGCAAGAGGATTGAGAAGAATACTAGAAGGGGAAAACTATAAAGCTTTACAATCTGATAAAGGTAAAGAGTTTGACAACGTCAATGTCAAGACTCTGCTGGCGGAAAAAAAGATCAAGCGCTTTACAACCGAAAATGAAACGATAAAGGCATCAATGGTGGAGCGTTTTAACAGAACTTTAAAAGAGAAGATATATAGATATTTGACATATAAAGATGACGATAGATACATTGATGTTTTACCAGAAATGGTTAATGCATACAACAACACAATTCATGGTGCTATAGGTATGAGACCAAATGATGTGAATTTTCAAAATCAAGAACTTGTATGGAATCGTGTGTATGAAGGAGGTGAACATAGTTTAACTCAAGAAGCAAAACTAAAGGTTGGGGATTATGTGAGAATAAGTAAGGCAAGAGGAGTGTTTGAAAGAGGATACACCCCGAATTGGACGATTGAGATTTTTATAATCACCGATGTACTTATTGATGAAAAACCTGTTGTATATAGGGTGAAAGATTTAGCTGAGGAGATGATTGATGGTACCTTTTACGAAAAAGAGTTGCAAAAAGTAAAAAAACCCACGATTTTCAGAATTGAAAAGATACTGGGAAGAAGAATGAGAAGAGGTAAAAGACAGATTCTGGTTAAGTGGTTAGGTTATGGAGAAAAGTTCAATGAGTGGGTAGATGAATAGTTTATAAGGAAACAACGCTTGATATAATCATCATACGTTGGGAAAATGTCGATGCTGATAACTTTACCCTCAAACTCTAGTGGTGAAGAGTTTCCTGATAATAACAATTCCGAATTTACAGTGAGACTGTATAAATATTTGGTTATCAATGGCGGTAAATGGGAGGTAGCTCTGCTAGATATGTCTTATTCTAATAATTGGAAAAATGTTACCGAAGGGAAAATATATCTAGAAAAGACTAATGTCTCTGGTAAAAGCGAAAAGTCCTTCATCCTAATCGGTAATGGAAGATATGATAGTATAGAGGAGTTGGAGGAGATTATACGAAAGAGAATGAATGAAATGGATTTAGACAAGAAATTCGCCATCTCCTACAACAAGATCACCAACACCGCTTTACTAACTAACAGTGATCCTGATACTGCCATAAGCTTTTCCAAAGATATAGCATATATTTTTGGATTTGAATCAAAAACTACATACCCTCGTGGTAGATACAATAATATCACACCCCCTGATATAAATTCCGGTTTAACATCCCTGTATGTTTATTCCAACATTGTTGATAATAGAATGGTAGGAGATACGAATGTACCTTTATTGAGAGTAGTTCCAGTTCAAGGAAAGAAGAATAGTGTTGTGTATCAAGAATTTAAAAATCCTCACTATGTTGACGCTTCATCACTAAATAGTGATATGATTAAAGTACTTATAACGAGTGACGACGGTCAACGAATACCATTTGATGGTGGAAAGGTTGTGTTGACGGTTCACTATAGAGAGAAAGAATTATAATGAGTTTGGTACGATACACCCCTGAGGATTCAAAAGATTTTTTTGATGAGTACTACAAGATGCAAGCTGGAAATGGAATTGGAGTGTATAGTGGACGACGAGTGATGCCTAATATGAGAGGAAATGAACTTGGTAGTATTTTTTCAAGTTTACTTAAATCTGCAGCACCAATGCTGAAAAGAGGAGCAATTAGTTTGGGGAAAAGAGCATTGTCTGTAGGTGGAAATGTAGCGCGTGATGTCATCGATGGTCAAAGTTTTGCAGCGTCAGCAAAGAAGAGGGGATTGGCAGAGTTGAATGATCTGGGGGGAGATGTGCTCAATGCAGTCCGTCCAGATAGAATGAAAAGGAGAAAAACAAGAGGTGGAAAGAAGAGGAGAGGTGTTGGTAATCGTGGTATATTTTAATAGCAGTAGAATCCGGTATAAAGACAGCTGAGCTTGATATCTATATTCATTAAGCGGTAACGCTTCAAGCATTCATCACTCGCAAAAGATGGCTAGCCTAAATGGAACAACAGGTAATAAGTTGGAAGGTTCTTCCTACAACATAAATACAACGTTGGATGTATTTGCTACGGAACCAACAAACATATCGGTAGAAAGATCGGAATATGTTGTCATCAGACCTGATAGGTTAGATCCTTATGGTAGTATTGAGTTAACCTTGTCAGGGAGCACTGAACATTACACAGATCTTTACAACTCGTTTCTGCAAGTTGAAGCCACGGTTGTTCAAGATGATGGAGCCAATATTGCAGGTAATGATAATGATGCGGTTGTGTGGATGGGGGATTCAATGCATGCATTATTCAGTGAGTTGAAAATGTCGATAGAAGGAACCACTGTTGAATACGCTAACAACTACGGTTTACGCTCCTACTTTTCACAACTACTCGAAAACAGTGCAGAAAGAAAGAAATATCAAGGTAAGATGGAAGGATGGTTGTATGATGATTCAACTAGCAAAGACGGTACTGATCACAAAACCGCTGATAAGAAAAAGAGGAGAGCTCTAATCATAGGTGGAAAGACAATAGAATTAACTGGAAAACCTCATCTCGCATTATTTCAGCAGAAAAAACTAATAATACCAGGTCCTACTATGCAGCTGGAGTTTGAGCGTGCCTCTGCCAAACTAGCTTTGTTTGCTGCGAATGAGTCGCCTGCAGGAGGGGCGAAGATTAGAATTGATAAATTTGAACTTCATCTTTGTAAAGTTAAGGTGAATCCTACAATACAAAACTCCCAACTCAGTTTGGCATTGGAGGGTCACAACTACATTTATCCTGTTGATCGAAAACGGATAAAACTATATGGAATTCGTGCTGGTGTTGCGCAGATCGACATCACTTTGGAAGAAAACAAACAAAAACCTAAACAAATTTATTTAGGTTTAGTTGATCACAACGCAATGAACGGACGTTTCGCCTTGAATCCATATAGAATGCAGCATGCTAGTGTTGATAGTATTGTATTGAGAGTTGGTGATTGTCCAATTGGAAGGAGATTTGAACCAAATTATGCTAGAGGAATTTTTGGAAGAGAATGTCATCAGTTTCTACACGCTACCGGAACTTTGCTTGAAGGCGATAGTCTTGGTATTACAAAAGAACAATACCTTGATGGTACTACACTTTATGGATTTGATTTGACTGGTGATTTTCTTAAAGAAGGTTTTCACTCTATGAAAAATGTCACAACAAGTGTGGAAATTCGTTTTAGCGCTAACACGACAGATGGATTATCCCTGGTAGCATACTTTGTAAAAGACGGTGTGTTGGAGATGGATAGCATTCTTCAATTAACTATCGGAGGAGACGCAGTGCTTTAAACAGAAAGTTACAGATGAATACCATACAAATTCATTCGATCTTATCTTCAGACGTTTTATGTCAAAGCGTAGGGATTCATGTTGGAGCTAGAGAACAGTTTTGGAAGCAAATTTGCAATTTTCCAACAGGATGTTTCGTATTCAACACCCATTATTCTCATCAACCCGGAGAGCATTGGTTGGCTGTGTACGCTAATGATTCAGAGGTGGATTTTTTTGACTCGTTTGGACGTTCTGTTTCCTTTTATCCGGATGTAAATGAAATACTAAGTATTCATGGAGGATATGAAACAATACGAAGTAATGAAACACAACTACAAAATTTTTTGTCAACTGTATGTGGCGACTATTGTGTATACTTTTGTTTACTGAGAAGTAGAGGATGGAGTATGGATGAAATTGTTAGAAGTTTACGAGACATAGGAGATAGTGAGATGAGAGATCACTCAATACGGAGATTTATCATACAGACCTATCCTAACTTCGAGTTCATAGAAGATAATACAGTAGAAGGAATAGATGGTGTACATATACAAGGAACTAATTTACTAAGTAAATTGTTAAAATAAATTATTATAATTGATTTTTATTTGATATAACAAATATAATGAATAAAATACAACTTATCTCATTATTTGTGCTAAACACTACAGAACCTATAAAAACTATTATTTTGTAATGTTTCAAGCAAGAAGTAAATAAGATCTTCTCATTTTCTTCCTCAGGAGCGCTCTTTAGTTATATCTAAAAGACATAGTAACTAATGACTCTATCATACATAGTTATATGAATTAATTTTACAAAAATACTTCAGATCTTTCTTTAAATAGATATGAAACTTACCATCATAGAAGACGAGTCACGTCCTTTGTGTTATCGATTAAGACTCTGATATGCTGCTCTGGACAATTCTCTTTTTCATTTTCATCAAAGTAGGAGAGACAGGTGTGCTGCAGCGAAGTATCAAACAGTTCTGAGACTTGAATGAAAGCTTGAAGAGCTGAGAGTAGAATGATGTCGTAGGAAATCATGTTGTTCGTATTTTGTTTCAGTCCTCTGAATACGATTACACCACTTTTTTCCGCCACCACAGATGAAGCTATTTGAGCAGGGATGCTAAGATCTCCAATCAATAGCTCTCCTTTCACCATACATCTGTAATTAGCCACTATAACATCAGCAGTCTTGTTCCAACGAGTATCACATTTTCTTAGCATTCCAGGATTCTCATAAGCTATAACACTTCCTGTCGGAAAATCGTGTAGGTGAGCAACACTGAAATAAGCCTGTATTTGTCTCAAACTCTTGCCATACAATGAGTTGAATGGATCGTTGATCTTTCGATTACATCCATGAGATTCAGCAGTACGAAAAATCGCATCTCCTGTCTTTCCTTCTCCCATATAAATTAAAACAATTGGACGTGTTTGCTTAGCTTTATTAACAAGCAGTCCTATTTCGGTTGAAACATCACTCTTCACCCGAGTTATCTTCTTATCCTTTCGGTAGTTGTAAATCATGATGCACTTTGATTCATCACGAAATTCAACAGACAACACCTCCATAACTGTTGGTACTGGTAGTTCGCGGATTTCCATGGATTCTTCAAGTTTTTCTAGACTATCTGGAGAGAGAGAGTTTATTAACCCAGCGCTCTTGTAGGTGAGAGTGGTTAGTTCATTACTTCCAGCATCTTGAAAGGGTATTCTGGTGTGACGAAAAAGCGTTTCATCTCCAACATCCGTCAAAACTAGTTTTTTGCACTTCGAGCCAGTTTCATTATCATCTTTTGTCAAATCAATAAAAGATCGTTTCCTCATCGATGTTCTTTTTGAAGACAGCTTGTTAGTAGGAGATGTGAATGAAGTAAAATCTTGTTGGGATTCTGGTTCATCAACCACCAATTGACTTTCTGCCATATCAAAGATAGGAGAAGGTGATGGGGAAAGGGTTTGCTGGGATCCTGCTTCTTCATTCATCGGTTGACTTCCTTCGTCTTGAGTATTCATTCTAAAAAAACAAAAAATTTTGTTTAATTTTTCGTAATTAATTTTAAAAGATCATAAAAATCATAAACCTTCAGCTAGTAGTGTTAGCTAACAAAAAATAAATATTTTTACTCTTACCTTTATAAAGAAGATGAGCTCCTAGTTGTTGCAATGAAAGATTTAGTAGATGTTGCTTCTCCGCTAGCCGTTGTAGAACTGGATGCTTTCTGTGTGAAAACAGTGGCTCTTAAATAGGTAAAGTTGCACTGATTAAATCCTATGAATCAACATTTTTTCACGCGAATACAACCCAATGCTTTCGCGGGAATAAATAATTTATTTTCACGCGAATGGAAACCGTTGCTTTCGCGGGAATAACAATTTTATTTGCACACGAATACAAACCAATGCTTTCGCGGGAATAAATAATTTTGTTTCACGCGAATAGAAACTGTTGCTTTCGCGGGAATGAATACTTTATTTTCACGCGAATACAAACCAATGCTTTCGCGGGAATAAACATTTAATTTTCACGCGAATGGAAACTGTTGCTTTCGCGGGAATAAACATTTTATTTTCACGCGAATAGAAACCAATGTTTTCGCAGGAATAAATAATTTATTTTCACGCGAATGGAAACCGTTGCTTTCGCGGGAATAAACATTTTATTTTCACGCGAATACAAACCAATGTTTTCGCGGGAATAAATAAATTATTTTCACACGAATGGAAACCGTTGCTTTCGCGGGAATAAACATTTTATTTTCACGCGATTATAAACCAATGTTTTCGCGGGAATAAATAATTTATTTTCACGCGAATACAAACCAATGCTTTCGCGGGAATAAACATTTCATTTTCACGCGAATACAAACCAATGTTTTCGCGGGAATAAATAATTTATTTTCACGCGAATACAAACCAATGCTTTCGCGGGAATAAACATTTTATTTTCACGCGAATACAAACCAATGTTTTCGCGGGAATAAATAATTTTATTTTCACGCGAATGGAAACCATTGCTTTCGCGGGAATAAAAATTTTATTTTCACGCGAATACAAACCAATGCTTTCGCGGGAATATATACTTTATTTTCACGCGAATGGAAACCGTTGCTTTCGCGGGAATGAAATTTTTTATTTTCACGCGAATAAAACAGGGATATTTCACGCTAATAACACTATTCTGATAGAGTTTTCGCGTGAGTGTTTTTAATGGCTATAAGCTAAATGAGTAGGAGTGGCTTATACTATATAAGAACAGCTCTCTCTGCATAGAAATCATTCTCTCCAGCAATAAAACATCGACTACTACAGCTGATTTCATCAACTACTACAACTGATTCATCAACTGCTACAACTGATTTCATCAACTACTACAGCTGATTTCTTGGTGATAAGGTAAGAATTAATAGAAAAATTATTTAATAAAAGTTGAAATGTAATTATTTTACAACACTGTTTAATCATCATATACTAATACTTAACATTTTATTTTAGTTCATTATGAGTTCAAAAAGATACACAATCAAAGACTACCTTCCAAAGATATATCATAGCTATATTAAAGAAAATGTTGAAGTACAGGAAAAGATTGGATATCGCTTGACATTACAAGCTATATTATTATGTATGACACAGCATTTGCTAACTGTAGCTTCTTTACATGGAGAACTTTCACCGATACAATACCGACCATACACTACACATAAATACGTTGACAAATCAGTAGAAATATTTAAGCATATGACTAAAAACAATTTTCAAACAGTTGTAAAAATGTCAAAAACTGTCAGTATTAATGATTACTTAAAGAAAATTCAAAGAAAAGTGTGGAATAAAGAGCTCACTCAAAAATTGATTTCAATACAATGGACTACTGAATTATTATATCATTTTCAATCAGATATATGTAGATACATACAAACGGATGAAAATCTCTCATCATCCATTTTTTCATTTGAAATGATATTGGAACTATTTCAAGCTCACAATATTTAATATGTTCTCTTTATGTATCCCTACTTATTATACAATAAATGTATATATTCACATATTGTTTCATTTTTAATCAATGTATTTATTCAATGTAGATGTATCTCCTCTCTCCTCTCTCTCCTCTTTTCCTCTCTCCTCTCTCTCAAGATGCCATATGAGTTCAAATTATGTGAAAAAAGTATCAAAACTTAAATGCCATACATTCAAAATCTAGCTGCCATATGAGTTCAAATCAAGTAAAAGAATAATCAAAACTCAAATGCCACTTAAATGCCACTCAAATGCCACTCAAGTACCCCTCAAGTAAAATACAATATAAACTCGGCGAATTCATCCAACGCCGTAACCCATTGTCTCAACTCCAAGGTCAAATCCACAAAAAAACACTTGGTAGGGAGATCTGCTCATATATTACTACTGATGTCTATGGTTTAAGCGCAAACAACTTCCGTTAAACGAGTCACCGACGAAGCCTCAACGACTGTTCAACGACTGCCCTACACGTAGCGTATCCGAAAGCACCCTTAATGACTTGTGAGAAGACTAGACAATGATCAAACCCACAAAGAAAGAAAAGAAAAATTAAAAATTTCAATTCATCACTTTTATATTCAGGAGTAAAAAGTGCCGATTACTTGAATCACCAAAAAATTGGTCATCTGTTTTGTATGGCTCGAAAACCAAACGCTTTACTTAAAAAGTCCAAATGTATATTAGTGTTGTATAGGTGTACTGTGTGCAGAGTCCATTACTGCTTCTGTTGTCTCCAACGGAATGTCATCTACAGGGTTGTAAACCGCTGTCGTACCTGAAGTTTTCACAAATTGGTTATTTTTCCATCTAAATTTTCTTGCTTTTAGATATTTAGATAAAAACTTATTGTCATAAGTATAAACTGCATAGTCGAAGACATAGGATAGCTGTTAGAAAAAATCATTTGCTTTTTGTAAATTTGAGTATGAAAAAAAACATCAGTTTTAGAATAGCATATAGTTTTTATGTAAATAAGTATACCATACTTAAAAACAAACTGTGAATTGGTGTGTAACAATAGGCTTAATGATCCTAGAACCAACTTTTGATATCTGAAACACTTTGGGATCAAATGCTTTTTACAGTTTTGGAATAGTTTGCACAGCTTTGATGATTTGCTATAGTCAAATTTATCTTATTATCATGCATCGACACTTCATCAAATAAACTCCCAATAAACTACAAAATACATTAAATTAAACGTACCAGCTGTACTTGACGCATCATCCAATCTGTCTTCTACAGTGACAAATCTAGTTTCTAGTGAATCTATCCTAGCATGAGCTGATTCGGCACTTTGTCTGTTGCCTAGCAATACATAAATCAACTGAAAGATAATATTTCCAATTTTCTACTAGAAATGAGTCACAAGATATCTTTGAGCCTTCACTGTATGTAACAGTACTAGTAACAACAGCACAAGACAAGATACCTTTGAGCCTTCACTGTATGTAACAGTACTAGTAACAACAGAACAAGATACCTTTGAGCCTTCACTGTATGTAACAGTACTAGTAACAACTGTACAAGATACCTTTGAGCCTTCACTGTATGTAACAGTACTAGTAACAGCAGCACAAGATATCTTTGAGCCTTCACTGTATGTAACAGTACTAGTAACAACAGCACAAGATACCTTTGAGCCTTCACTGTATGTAACAGTACTAGTAACAACTGTACAAGATACCTTTGAGCCTTCACTGTATGTAACAGTACTAGTAACAGCAGCACAAGATATCTTTGAGCCTTCACTGTATGTAACAGTACTAGTAACAACAGCACAAGATACCTTTGAGCCTTCACTGTATGTAACAGTACTAGTAACAGCAGCACAAGATACCTTTGAGCCTTCACTGTATGTAACAGTACTAGTAACAGCAGCAAAAGATACCTTTGAGCCTTCACTGTATGTAACAGTACTAGTAACAGCAGCACAAGATACCTTTGAGCCTTCACTGTATGTAACAGTACTAGTAACAGCAGCACAAGATACCTTTGAGCCTTCACTGTATGTAACAGTACTAGTAACAGCAGCAAAAGATACCTTTGAGCCTTCACTGTATGTAACAGTACTAGTAACAGCAGCACAAGATACCTTTGAGCCTTCACTGTATGTAACAGTACTAGTAACAGCAGCACAAGATACCTTTGAGCCTTCACTGTATGTAACAGTACTAGTAACAACAGCACAAGATATCTTTGAGCCTTCACTGTATGTAACAGTACTAGTAACAACAGAACAAGATACCTTTGAGCCTTCACTGTATGTAACAGTACTAGTAACAACAGCACAACATATAATTTACCCACCGCTAAAATAGCCAAAATAAGTATATACTCTTTCCATATTCCTCTTACTTACGACAGGAAAAAATTTCTACTTATATAAAATACATAACTTATAATCATTAAGTAAGGCATGCTAAACTCTCTCTTGGAAGCTCCATAATAGTTCCAGAGATTCCGTAGAGTCAGCGCGGTAAGAACTTGGGACTATTAAAAATTATGGAAAACTATGTGGAGCTTTCCAATAGCACAGCTGGTTGCACTTAGTTCACCAGTTATTGAGATACTATCGATACACTATCGATACACAATGTTTAGACAGAAACCAACACAGGTGAATAAATACTGATGTACTAATTTATGTAATTATAATTCATTGTGAAAGTTTATTGAACTGCGAGTTATGTAATAAAGCTCCACTATAAAGCCCTGGTCACACGAGACTGATAAACGAAACTATAACGAAACTGTAACATTATCTACCATTCATAATACTTACATACGATGTACATTATACTACAACACCATTATCTATTATCACTTGTGTTGTACATGTTCTTTCTTAAATACTTATTATGTTTCTGTTTAATAGTTTGTTTCATAGTTTTCTGTGTGTCGCTGCTCACACCCGTTTATATATGTTTTAGATAGCCCATGGTGACGGGCTTTATACTCGTACATACTACTAATATCTTACATCATTAAACAACTAACCACCAACCTGTCTATACATGAATTCATACTAACAAACACTCAATATCTAACCTAGTATAAGATACATAACATTACAGAAACTATTTTAGAAAATCGCCGAGGTGCGACGATATTAGTTTCGTTGTACTGGTCACATGAGAACTATAATTAGTTCGTTACGCCTAGCGATCACTAGTTTCATCCAATGACAGAGGATTGTGTTTTGTGCGCGGACCTACTCATACTTTACTGCGTGATGTAAAAGCATGGAAGAATTATTATTATTTTTGATGTTTGGAATAGATTATTTTAATAAATAGCTAAGTTTGACCAGCCAGTACTATTCCAATTGTTTGATTATATTTTATTATTATTATTATCTTTCATTTATTTAAAACTCATTATGAATATAATATAATAAATAATTATTTATTCAACAAACAAATGTGCTACTACTATGGAAACCATGCGTTCGTTGTGAATGACCCTGACATTGGACACCAGCCAATAACAGAACATAGAAAATAAACCTATTAATGAGCTTATCTGGTCGAATGGTCCAATCAGATGCAAGCATCGCAACCGAAGATTTTCCCAAACCTAGCATTGCTTGATCACGACGAAACTGAATTATTCGCTCGGTTTGCTGAGCAACGAATTCGCTGGGCCTGAAAAAAATAGTTTCGTTATAGTTTCGTCAGAAATTCGGTCTCGTGTGACCAGGGCATTACTATGTTTCCAAATCAGGACCAATTATCGCCATATCTGTGTGGTTTGCTACCACAAATAATTGGCTACAAGGGCATATGTTTCCATAACGCAAAGTTTATGGCCGTTGTTAAACCACCCCCACAGAGGCAGTTGTAGTCAGTGTATTGTTAAGAGCAATTTAGCCCGGCTAGCGTTGTTAGCCGCTTTTTTTTCATATTATTTTCTTATTTTGTGAAATAAACATATGAAAAAAAAACATCACAGATTTGTTTGCTAGCTCGAAAAGCTGTGTGGTGATAAGTTATTTTAGTAGCACATTAGCCATCATTCAATAAATGATATTATTTATTATTAGTTCGTAATAAATAATAAAAAAGAACCAAGTGAAGTTTTGTTAAAAAAAATATAACCATTTGTTTTTCATGACTGCAATAATTAATTACCAGCAGTTAAGATTCGTTCGTTTCAAATCAGTGGTATTGTTTCATAAATAACGATGCAATCAACCACAAATGATTATCGTTAGTTAGATACAAACACACGGGATAGGGGAGTTTGTGGAAACCGGAAAGATTACGGAAGGATTACGAAATTGGGATTTTGCGGAAAATGGCCTAGGCACTTTTTAATACAAAAGTTGCCCTGTCCTTTTCACATGTTTTTGATTGTGTACACCTACGAAACTGTGTCTGTGATTTCTATGACAACTTCTTGCAGCAATTCAATTATTTTCTCAACGATTTGGTGTTGTTTTCAGCTAGTTCAACATCATCTATGTTTTGGAGTAATGAAAATCAACCTTTAATGCTCCATTTACAATTAGTTAGATAAAAAACAGTAATATATCCGTAAGTTTTCCGGTTTCCGCAAACTCCCCAATCCGATAGACACACACACAAGCTGGCGATGCCATATGGCTACAAAGAAAAATTTGTTGCTTCCTTTTTTCTTACGCATGCCTGGTTTTATCGCCTTTGGAGACATTAGTGTTTCCAACAGCAATAAACATGTAGAATTTGGCTCATTGCCAACTTTCGCTTTCAGAGAGCGACAAATTTTTTCCAACAATGGTATTTCCGACAGAAATTTCCCGTCAGTACCACCAATTTGTCATGGTATGGAAACCTAGTATATATCATGATTAGAGAATGAAAAAGTGTGATGATTTCGTTAAACTGCGGAAAACTTTTTAAAATCCATGCAATGCTTGCCACCAAAAAGTGAAAAACTTGTGTACTTTTCATTGAGTCATGTCTTTTTGGTCATCTCTATTTGTTGGCATCTAGTCTTTCCCATGAATGAAATGCAGCAAGAGCTAAAGTTGGTTTTAAAGTCTCACTTGGTTTAAAAGTTGAAATTTGATCAATAACTATAAACTTCCAAATGCATTTAAAGTTGGTGAGTGAAACAGATTTTTATGGTCTAATCTAATTACACCTATCTGATTGTAGTTGACGCCCCAATCCTCAATTTTAAATTTAAAAATGTCATGTTTAGGTTTTTCTTAGAAAAAGAAATGAGAGAAATTTTCATTTTTTCCAAAATCATTTGATATATTTAAAATAATTGATATCAGCTCGTATTGCCGAATTAGATAATTTCCACCACTCGTTTGGCAATGAATTTCTTAAGAAATAGTTTAGAAGGAAGCAGCTAGTGATACAGCTTCATAGTACACTGTACCTGCTTGGTTTGTAAACTCTCTTTTCAGTGAAACTATAGTTTGCTTGTCCTTAGCCTTCTCTGCCTCCAAACTATCAACTGTTTGTTTTGACTCGCTCAACTCTCCTGTAAGTAAGTACACATTGTAATAATACTGATTAGAGGCAACGTTACTTGAAGTGAAGTAAGTCATTGCTTACAGAACTTTTGTTAACTAAGTTTTATATTAATGTAGCCTGTGCTCTACACTTTCCCATCCACTGAAAGTTATCACAAGTAAAGTTCATTTGATTCATTACTGTAGCAAATCTGAAGTAACTATAAATTTGAGAACTGTGATCATGGAAAAATTTAAACTAAGTTTCATAGACAAAAAGATATCTATTATATTGTTGAGCTAGCATAAAATTACCAAATATGTTTGTAACTGTAAGCTACTTTACCTTCTCGTCTTTTCAGTTTAACTTTCAGTTTAGCGTTTTCCTGTTCCAGTTTTGCAATTTTTATTTCACTTTCTGCAAGCTTAGCTGTAATTAAAATAATCAAAACAATAGCTGATAGGCATATAAAATGCAGGCCAAATCTAGATTATGCTTCAACTCAGTAAGTGCAAGACTGTATGGCTACAATTCCACCAAAAAGTGCTGACTCATCGTATTCTCAGCATAACCCAATTTCTGGATAACCCAATTTCCCCAGTACTTGGTGGATAAGCAGTCTTGTGGAAAACTCCAGGAAGTTAAATAAAGTTTGATTAGGTAGTTTACTCACTGAGAAGTTCTTGCTCCTTATTTTCTGTACTCTCTGGGCTTTGAGTTCTTCTCCTGTATCCTGGGAGAAACAGACTCTTTGAAAACAACCGACAAAAATATTTTGGTCAATTTTCCAACCAACTAATTACTAGGCATTCCATTTTGCTCTGGTTCATTTACAAACACATAATGTTGTAGTTCTTCTATGCAAGTATTTTTGCAGGCACCAGCGAGTTTCATAGAAAGCCAACAAGCTATTGTAATTGGTTTATTGATAAATGCAGATCAAGCACAAATTTATTCATTTGCAATGCAGCTGACAAAGCCAGTCACCAACACAATACCAATGGACACAAACCTTTGAACCAGCTCTCTATAGCCGAACATTGTACCTGTATGCTTACCAGAGAGAGCAGATTTAATGATTCTTTTCATGTCACGATGTTCAGACTCTTCTGCCAAGTCCAATGCTGTTACATTGTTTACATTTTGTTTACTCAACAGTAGCAACTGAGATTCTGTCGTTAGAAAGTCCAGGATACACGTAAGAGTTTGTAGGCTACCTTCTTGTACGGCGCAGTGAACTGCTGTGTTCCCATCATTATTTTGAGCTTTGATTACATCCAACCTTTGTGACGGGGAGAGCCTCGTCAACAGGATCTTAATTGTCTCCACTTGACTTTGACGCGATGCTTTATGTAGAGCTGTGCAACCAGCTACATTTTTCATCATCAAAAGATCATAGACGTTATCTGGAGAAAGCGAACCAAGCGCGTCATCCAAGATGTCTGCTCTACCTTCCCAAACCGCTACGTGGATGCATGTGTGATTTTTGTCACTGCAAATCTTCAACAGATCGAAGGCTTCCTCTTCATTCAGTCGTTCCATGATGCATGTAAATATCTTCTGATGATTTTTTCTCATAGCTTTGTGCAATGCGCTACAACAATGCTGATTTCTTACTTTTCGAATCACGTTATAGATGTCGGATTTCAGTGCGGATTTTATCGAATGGAGTAGGGAGTGTGTCTCCTCCTCTCCCCCGAGTACATAACTTGTGATCTCCTCTTCTAGCTTGTCAGCATTTACCACATCGCTGAAATATAATGCAGATACATAAACTTGTTTCGAGGAGTTTCAAAGCCAACTTATAAAATAAATACACCTCACGGCAATCTGCAGCATACAACAAATAGCATAAACTCACCTCATGATGAAACTGTTACAAGGTGATTGAGCTTGCCTTGTACTAGACTTTGATTATAACTGCATTGCCCGTACATTTATATGTTCAAGGCTTTAATTGATTAATTCTATTATACGCTAACATAACTTTTAATAAAAAAGTCTATTGTTTGCGCAAATTTATTGAAAACATAGAATTTAATTGGTTAAAACAATGCTGGGACAACTAAACTTCCCCTACTGGACAAAAACCTACAAACTGATTTATTAAACCTTGAGTTTCCCAGTAAATTGATTTAATAAAAAAGCTAAATGGCAGTTTTAAAAACCTTGAAGACTTTTATCAATACCCAGGTTATGATAATACAAGAAAGTTTCATCTGTTTCAGGCCCAAATAGCTCAGAATGGATGGATTGTGGTAGGCAATCCTTGGGTTCTGGTCTCAAAAGAGCAGTTGGTGGTGTGAGAAGCATCCTACCTTAAGCTGTTCCTGTGCTCCATTGACTTATTCCGTATTAGTACTTACCTCTAGTTTTGATTCCTTGTACAAGTATTTGTCTTCACTTGTGAACTAGTAGTGTTATTTAAAAGGTGGTTTCATTTATGAGAAATTATATTTAAAACTATTCAATATGTCTGTTGCCTTGGTACAGGGTGTGAATGCTGAGCTGGCAGAGGCAATTGGTTGTAACTGAGTTATAGCCAACTTGGTAGGAGCTTTGGAACAGCGGCAGCTGTTTAAGGCTGACCTAGTTAACCAGTCTAATGGTGACTTGAAAGTTACCTCTGCAGAGAGAGGAAATGGCTCTAAAAAGTGTAAGCTGTAGCAATCATTGCTTGTTTGATTGAAAACCAAAATCTGTTACAAATATAGTACATACAAGTAGTTACTAGCATACCTTATCGTAGTGAGTGCTTGTTAAACCAAACCAGGCACTTGGTAAAGGATGGTAGTTTTTCATTCAGTCTACAAGTCTTTAACTCAAATGCATGGCCATAAATGACAATCATAATTTTTCTTAGTCTGTGAGACCTAGGGGAGTTGAAACAACAAAAGTTATACTATACAGTAACTAATGCTATAAAATATTCCTTGATCTGGTGTTAAGCAAGTTCAAATTTGTGAGCCCTTGAGTGAATTTTTTGGTTTTAAAAAAATAGCACTTGTACTGCAGTCATGGAACTAACCCCAATGGAGAAATTTCTTTAAATTTTTTTTCTATCAAATTTAAAGGCCTGGCTACACAATCGCAATTCCGTGCGTTATTGCACAAGAGTTCCAAAAGGTCAACGCATTTCATTAATTGCCCTGAGTTTTGTAGGTTTTGTAAACTTTTAACATATTTAAATTATGCGATGTGATTTGTCCGATGCGATTGTCCGATGTGATTTGTGCGATTGTGATTGGCTAAAGCAGTCTGCAGTGAATCCAGTTACTGTCGCTTTAGTGATTTTGATCCAATGGTTAGTAATAAAAACTACTAACAAGTACATGGCTAACTAGCTACACTACGACTATTGGTTATTACCTCAGCTAAGGTAATCTAACTACTCCACGCAACGTAGTTCAATGCGCCAAACTTGTGTTCTTGTAGCACCTAGCTTTTGGTGCGCTGAAATTGCACAAAATATAACGCACGGAATTGGCTATCGCGTAGCCAGGCCTTAAGTCTTCTGCTCCTGTCAAACTCTATTGTAATAGTTGTCTTCTCTTGTTGTTTTCGATGTTGATTATTCCACTTGACTCTAGTAGTTGTCTACTCTTTGCATCTCCTACCATTGTAGTTTTTTACTCTACTAAAACTCTGCTAAAAGTTTACGAGTTAATGTCAAGCCAATAAGTGATTTTAGTTTGAATCATTATAATTATATCTTTGGCTCTAATCAGTTTGCACTTTTATGGCAAACAGATGTTGTCTTTCACTCTAATGGCTTTTTAAGTTTTTTAACGTAAGATCTTGCTGATCTGAACTTTGACACTTCGCTTACATTAAGAAGAAAGAAATAATTGTTGTTGTACCGGGCAGTTGATTAAATAAAAAGGTAGATAAACTAAAATTCCTTTTTTTATACACAATGAGGCATAGAAAATATCCGCATCGTGATTTTGGTTGACAATATTTGCTCCCAATAGCCTGCTCTCCGCTTCACTTAATACAGGTTGCAGCAGTATCAGGAAGAGCTGCATTCATTAACATTAAGTTTATTCCGTAACAAGCTACTAATTATCATGAAAGTGAACCTAAATACACGGAATGGGCTCCTCAGGCATAGAAGGTCTTAAAGGTAGCTGATAGTGTAGCACCACAACCTCTATATGCACATTTATGTTTGTACGTTGTACCCATTGATCTCTTCAGCTCATCTTGGTTACATTTCTCACAGTACAACATGTGGCCACAAGGGAGGCCAATGTAGTGTGCCTACAAAATAGGTAACAATAAACAAGTAATGCCTTAAACGCCAGATATTAAACTTGCCATATTTAGGAGTTGTGCACACTACATTGCACAGAGAACTCGAACAAATCTGACAATGACTACTTACATCCACAGATTGAAGAGTCTTTTTGTAGCATGAAATACAGCAGCCTTTTGAAACTGTTAGGTCATCAGTTCTGTCTGTAAGTGTTAGTATTTATGATTATGTAATGCAGGACAAACAAAGCATACTAATGTTAGACGAAAGAGTTGTCTGACCTTACACACAGCATGTATTATATAATAAATAGTCTCCACTGAGTATATAACTACATACTATGTATCACTCACCACTTGAAGCACTTTCCTGTAGACCAGCTACGCTAGCTGCAGTAACTACAGTCACTTCTGGGATGGAGCTGGGCTGTAACAACAATATAGTGTATGGTTTACTGGCAATACTACTGTTACAACTGTTAGTACTACTGTTATTACTGTTAGTACGACTGTTAGTACTGTTGATATTACTGTTACTACTATTAGTGTTATTGCTAGTAATGGTAGTACTATTGTTACTATTGGTATACTATCACCAATGTTTTGATATATAAATCACTTGTAATGCCCACCATTATTTTTACTGTTATTATTTATTACCTCTATCCAAAACACACCAGCCGATTCAACAATAATAGTAACTTACTGTCTTTTTAGGAGCATTTCCTTCTTCTAACGCATACACAGCCTCTAGATGTTCTTTGATGGACTTAAATGGGCCACCATTGATCTCTACAGCTTCTCTTATGATAGTTATATCATGGCCTAGTTTAGCACAAATCTCTACCATAGCTGTAAAACAATTAAACCAGATTAACTGTCAGCAAAATAATAACTGAATCGAACAACCTTGGGCTGAAACTTTTAATAGAAACTTGCTGTTTTAAGGTGATTGTTCGTCTAAATCTGGCACAGGGCCGTAGCCACATTGAGGCAAGACGAGGCTCTTGCCTCGTCTGAAAGTTTAGGCAAAAATGGGAATTTCCAAATCAGAAAACGGATTTTCCCAAAAAATTCAACCTTTTATCAGTACTTGGTATTTCCACAAGGATTACCGTTATTGCACGCACGTAGCATTAGTTCTAATGTTACTGTTACTGTAATCACGTTGCTTATCATGAAAACCCAATCCAACATTAGACTCTCAAACTACAACATACCATTTCCTGTGCGCTTATTACTACTGCAATAATCTTTTTGCCAAATATTTTTTTCAAGGTATATTTCAATTTTTCTGGATGACTACTGTTGTCTGCTGCATTTTATTTTTAGTTATGGTTAGCACTTCCCTCTGCAGAGAGTTCAGGGTACAGTGCAAACGTGTTTTTTTTTTAAATAATGAGAACTAGTAAAAAATAATTAGTAATAATAATCAAGTGATTGATATTTAATATTAATAAATAATTATTATTATATGGACTCAAAAAAATAAAAAGCTAGGTATTCATCTAATTCCTTTAATATAACTTTATCTCTAGTTTTTATATTTTTTTATTTAGTTTGGTTTGTCGATATTAACAACAGATAGTTATTTAGTTCAATATTTTTTTTTAGTTTTTTTAATCATTATTTTGTATACCTACTAATTATTATTTATTATTACCATTGAATATTATTTTATTAATAACAGTTAACAATAATAATTATTATTATTATTCTAATAATAATTATTATTGTTAGTGCTAATATTATTATTGTTATTATAATAATGATGATAATAAATAAAACTAACACCAACTACTATCGTTTGTAGTTATATATATCTATATGTGTGAGGGACGCCAGTACTTGTCAAACATTTATTATTTACTACTCGTACTTGGCCTAAGCCTTTGACTCAGTATTATCTCACCGTCTACGCATTGGCTCGATATTAACTCACTGTCTACACATTATCTCAATATGTGCTCGCTTATGCTTGTCTATGTTTTGTCCTAGTTCTATTGTTACCTGTCCTACAAGCGTCTATCTAGAACAGTTCTATGATGTGCCCAAATATTTATTATTATTATATTTTATACTTTTTCCACGGTTTTTATTAAACAATTGCATTTTGGTGCTTACAAGGCGTGGCTTGTACCAGATTTTACCCAGGCGTGGCTTTACCAGATTTTACCCGCCTACTTTGTATAAATATCTATGTTTGAGCAACAAAGTTCAGAGTTAGCCTGGTTCTCAGAAGATTCTTTCTCTCAAGAAGCAAGCACAGCTAGAAGCAACATAACTACAAGCGCTGACCTGGTCGACTATTGGCAAGCACGAGGCTTGGCGGAAAGTGAGAACGGTTCGCCCTATCACTGCGTATTCCCTCACCACGGTGAGAAGTACGACGCAAAGCACCTGGTGCCCTGATAGCTCGGCTCACAATAAATTCGGACTCCAGAGTTCGGGACAAGACAACGCACCAATAATTCCAGTGCAATTATTGTCGATCTCGACTGAGTCTAAGTAGACAAACAATAATTCCAGCACGATTATTGTAGGTGACAAAGTTCGCAACAAACTATAAACTAAACAATAATTACAGCACAATTATTGTCGAACATAGCCATGTTCGGATGCAGCCAATAATTATAATATAATTATTGTAAACTGCCAGCAATCATTCCACCCCACTGATAACTCATAACTGCACAAACCAATGCATGCTCTCTAACAATAATAACACATTATTGTACGCTGACTTAGGGTAGAGGCAGAACGCGTCGGGAAGGTGTACAGGTGGCTACCACCCAGACACAAATTCCTGTACATATGTATGACTTACTTATCATATAAAATAATATATTATTTAATGTGTAAAAATAATATAACATTAACATAAAACTACAAAAAAGTAATGATACTATTTATTAAATTGTTATTATAATGACTCTGAGATAAAGTTGTCATCCTATTTAATTCACTGAGCAGCTCCATTATATAAATCTATTACTATAATTAATAATAATGTAAATAATAATAATTTTTTATTTTTGCTATTATTATTTTTCACAGCTAACAATAATATTGATATTATATTATTATAAAACTTATGAAAAAAATGAGGATTATCATCATTATAATAAATAATAATTAGTTTACAGCAACACACAACTTGATAAGCTACTCTGTTCATTCTTTTATACTTGAGTAGTGGTGGTAGGAGAATTGTTGCACTATTTCCATATACCTACATCTTACAATCATGTTAATTACTACTTCCCTTCTTTGCTTGAGTTATTTGGCGTTTTCATTATTTATTATTTTTCTGCCATTTTGTTATTTTCATTAATAATAGCAATAAATTTGTTACTACTGGTAACTAAACGATTATTATAGTTCTTATTATTACTGCAACTACCACTACCATCAACACAAAATTGAGGGAGAAACGTTATTTTTATGGGACACTTAGCAAATGCTAAGTAGTAAACTTACATAAATCCTGGCACTCTCTATGGATTACTGGCACCTGTGATAAATAGCTATCAGCAAGCAAGGAAGGAAGAGATAATTATACTAGCCGACATTGCTCACAAATATACTTACTAACAAAAACTTATTGCTACTGGTATTGCCAGTCAAAGCGCATTCAACTTTGTCTAACATGACCATCATTGCAAGTTCTTTTTATTGGCGAGAAAGATGGAACCAATTAATTGCAACGGGTTCATGACTGCAGAATAGAGCAATCGATCTTGAATTACCTAAGTAATATGAGGTTCCACAGCTTTTTCCTCTCTCAGCCTAACTTCATTTATTGGTATGTAGTAAAACAACATCGCTAGAAAGTTGTCTCATCTGTGTGGGCATACAAATATCTCATATGTACATACATGCCATGTAGTCATATGAACTTTGCTCATAGATGTTTCAAATCAATCAAAATTTGTGCATAATATAACCTCTTGCAGATGCTTTGATTTTTTGTCTTTTTATTGTAAAACCTGTAAAATTGCTTTGGCGGCCGGGGCGCTGCCCCGGACCCCGCCGGGGGCCTTGGCGGCCCCCTGGACCCCCGGCCCTGTGTGGGTGATTGCCTCCTCTGATAATAAATCCTGGCTACGGCCCTGTGGCAAGGACTTTATTATTATTTTTTGTCAACTGTCTCCTCTGTGTATCCTTGTGCATAAATAGAGGTGCAAGAGCAACAACTCTCCTTTAGCTCTTTGATTATGAACTCAGGGAATGGATTGACAAAAAATATACGCAAAGTTAGGAATATGTTGAGTGACTTCGTTGGCTGTTTGCCTAGAAGTTGTATATGTCGGTAACGGAATCCAGCAGAGTTGTTTAAATCTGAGAAAAACTTCAGAGTTGAAAGAGTCAAAGAAACTTGAGACTGGTTTAGTGAGATTTAGGGAAGCATTGATTAGTTGATGAGTGTGGACTTTTTTGTGTTTAAAGTTAAGTTTGGTGGCTGAAAATCTCTACAATAATTGTATACAAGTTGTATACCAGTTATATACCAGTTATATACTAGTTGTATACTAGTTATATACTAGTTGTACACTAGTTGTACACTAGTTGTATACTAGTTGTATACTAGTTGTATACTAGTTGTATACTAGTTGTATACTAGTTATATACTAGTTGTACACTAGTTGTACACTAGTTGTATACTAGTTGTATACTAGTTGTACACTAGTTGTATACTAGTTGTATACTAGTTATATACTAGTTATATACTAGTTGTATACTAGTTGTATACTAGTTGTATACTAGTTGTATACTAGTTGTACACTAGTTGTACACTAGTTGTATACTAGTTGTATACTAGTTGTACACTAGTTGTATACTAGCTGTATACTAGTTGTATACTAGTTGTATACTAGTTATATACTAGTTATATACTAGTTATATACTAGTTGTATAGTAGTTGTACACTAGTTGTATACTAGTTGTATACTAGTTGTATACTAGTTGTATACTAGTTGTATACTAGTTGTATACTAGTTGTATACTAGTTGTATACTAGCTGTATACTAGTTATGTACTTTCAATGTAAAATGAAAGTCAAAATCTGCGTTCATAGAAGTTACTATCAATCTAACTGATTTTACCTTCATCTAAAGACTGTTGAAGTTTCCGGTCCTTTGACTTTAGTACATCTAGAATTGTCTCTCTCTTGCACTAAACGATTAAATATTCAATTGAGGGTCAACATAATCGTACAAAGTGGTTACAACTCCAGCATTTGCAATGTTGTAAGTTTTGCCAGCTGTAGACAAACAACACAAAATGCTTAATTAGAATGTTATTAATCTAGACCAAACTGCATCTAACAAGGCGCTTGGAACATTTTTTATCAACTTATGATGCATTAAAAGAATTAAATAGTAAGTAACTGTAATACAGAAAACGTTTCTTTCAGACAATGTCGCACTAACACTTACCTTTATGCTGTCTTCAGTTCTGGCATGTACCTCATCAACATAACTCTCTCCCTTCAGCTGTAGAAGGTATGAACAGTCAGGGAACCACCTATTGATAGATAAAGTATCCAACACACATGTAAATACCAACCATTCAGTATAGATATATAAACATAGTATACAATGTAATATCAGTGCTTTACCTTGCATGTTCCTCAAAAGGTTCATCTCCAGACTTCCATTCTCTAAGTGATCCTGAGCAGTAAAAGCATCTGACCTGATCGTCAAACCCAGTGTAGTAGAACCCTGTACATTACATACACAACATGTATGTGTGTGGTTACTGTATACACTGCACATACACTACACACATACAATACACATACACTACACATACACTACACATACAACACACATATAGTAGACATACATTACACATACACTACACATACAGCACACATACACTGCACATACACTACACATACACTACATATACACTACACATACACTACACATACAGCACACATACACTGCACATACACTACACACATACAATACACATATACTACACACACACTACATATACACTACATATACACTACATATACACTACACATACACTACACATACACTACACATACAACACACATATAGTAGACATACATTACACATACACTACACATACAGCACACATACACTACACATACACTACACATACACTACACATACACTACACATACACTACACATACACTACACATACACTACATGTACACACACATACACTACATATACACTACACATACACTACACATACACTACATATACACTACATATACACTACACATACACTACACATACACTACATATACACTACACATACACTACACATACACTACACATACAACACACATATAGTAGACATACATTACACATACACTACACATACAGCACACATACACTACACATACACTACACATACACTACACATACAACATACATGTAGTACACCCACTACACATGTAGTACACATGCACTACACATATAGTACACATACACTACACATGTAGTACACATACACTACACATGTAGTACACATGCACTACACATATAGTACACATACACTACACATGTAGTACACATACACTACACATATAGTACATACAAACTGCAAAATACTAACGAAAAAGAACTACCTACCTGCACCACACAAAGTTGTACCATTTAGAACATTGTTAGCAGGCCATCTCTGGAATGTTCTTTCTCTGGCAGATTCGGGTGCATACTGAGGTATAGCAGCTCTGTTAGTACTTATTCCTAGTGCATTACTGTCTATAGTCTTACTTCCATCTCTGTTCTTTCTGCTCTCTGTGTAATGTATATACTACTTAGGTCAGTTCATGAAATGGTACACAACTAAGATTTACTGAAGCTCCACAGCTAAATGGTCCAATAATGGAGGACATATAAATGGAATTAATAGAAAGAAAGGAATAAGACAAAACCAGTTAAAGTATACAATATAAACAGGTAAAAAATAATAATTTAGTGTTCTTGGGAAATCATTTCTCTGACAGTACTTGAATAAAAGCGACTTAAGACAACCTCATTGAGTATATATTGTAATTCTGAATCAAAGTAAACAGAAGTATCAAGTTAAACAAACTGAGTTCATGAAAAGGTGAACCATAAATTGTGTTATAGCAACTCTTCCAGGTGATAGAAGCGGTTACCTGTTACCATTTAAGCAAAATTTAATACTCATAAATGATTTTGAGTATCCAAACTACTTCTGCAGAATTAGTACTTTATAGGAAGAAGAAACCACTAGGCTTTGGTTTAATGGATAGTTTTAACATTTACTGCCTTTGATCTCTTTTTGCAATACTTGTTACAGTGTTTTCAAAGTCAAAGTCAACCATGAGATTCGACAATCAATATTGTCCTGTTAGCCTCTTATCTTGCCATGTTTGCCGAAATCCTTACTGCCACCATTGATCTGTATAACAAAAAACAAGAGTTGATATCTACGCATCTCACCATAATCACTCACTAACAATTACCAAGATTTGGAAGTGGAAAAAGATGTTTTAGTTCATCTCCAGTCAACATGGTATTTCTATATTCTTTATTTCCACAATCAAGCCCTTTAGTAAATCGACAGAATGTAAATGCTATAGCATGTTGTGTCATGGGGTTGTCTTCTCCACTCCACTTGTGTAGACTTCCTCTACAGAATGTACACTGTACTCTGTCTTCAGTACCTAAAGCATGTAAATACAGCATATTATTCCCTTTCTACAGGAACTTAATCTTTGCAGAATATCTATTGTTTATAGAATGATTGATTTGTTTAGTAGCTAGCTTTGTTCTCCTCTCTCCCATTTTTTCATGGTTCCATCTCTTCTATGTTAAACCAGTCCTTTAGCTCCCATTTCTGAATGCTCACATCAACCTTTCCGCTGAGGAACTACATTTATTTTTAGAGAAACCACGGGCTGCAGCTGGCACATTCAGAGCAAAGGTGAAAATTTTGAAACTGTTGGCATTGAAACCGCTCTCTTGCTGTTCCACCCTTAACTTTTCATGGAAGAACCACCATCTTCCTTTCCCCATCCTACCTTTGAAGTGTCAGCACTGGTACTGAAAGCAACCACAGTCAATCTTATGACAATCTACCATGTTCAGTAAGTCAAAACCTCAAAAATCATTCAATATCAAAATTACAAGGGAAATTTGGTTGACTTTCAATCATAATGAAAATTAATTGTCACACATGAGATTGAAGATAGCGACTCTAAAAGTCACAACCCCAACGAAATAGAAAAGAGCCGTTGTGATGGTGAATAGTAAGCCAGTGCTCTAGGGCAACAAATGGTGCTTTGGGATTGAGAAACACTGGTTTCCTGTGCATAATTTTTTCTTCATATTGTTGACACTTGATTGTGGTATTTTGCACTGGCTCATTCACATAATACACAATTATATAAACTTCTGCATATGGTAACAGAACTGGAGTCAAGGTGAATTTCATTGTTTACATTGCATTCTCTGTAAACCACAGTTGTAAAGTTGAGGTGACAAGCTAGTTTAGTACATTTGGCCAACTGCCTAAGCTTGTAGTTGGCATGAGAATAGAGAGAAGTTTTCACTAGGTGGTGGTTTGCTGAGAGTAGTTACCACCGAGTGGTGATCTGTTCAGAGGTGTTAGCACCAGATGGTTGGTTGCTGAGAAGAGTTACCACCAAGTGGTGGTTTGTTGAGAGAAGTTTCTACCACCTGGTGGTTTGCATAAGAAGTCACCACATGGTGGTTTGTAGAGAGTTCTGGTGTGTGGTGGTATGTTGAGTTGAGTAGGAGAGTAGAGAGCGACTGAGTTAGTTGTATGGATACATGATCTGGCAGTGTAGGACCAGTCAAAGAGTAGTGCATTCTGTTGGAGCAGGGTAGTTACTAGCAATGCTAGGCAGTGATTACCTGCATTGCAGCTAGAATTTTTTTGCAGTCAGTATCTTGTGTTCCAATTAGAAGTTTAGTTATATAATTATATTTATAAAACAATGGATATGTCTGCAGTTAAAACGTATGTTCTCTATTCATCTATCCCCTGCCCTTTCACATACAAGCTTTGATATAACTTGTATCATACTTCTTGATCTTTCTTCCTTATGATAATTTGTTACAATTCAAACTCTCAACACGTTATACATACTTTTATGCAAAGCTTTTGTAGATCAACAAATTTATGACTTAAATCACATTTACCAGTATGGTAGAAACCAGCTTGTGCCATCTTCACTCCAGACAAGTTACCATCGTGTGGCCAACTCACAAGAAATGTTCTTCTTCTATATTTCTCATCAACCATCAGTGACTCTCGTTCAATCAGAGAAAGGTTGTTTATAATATACATGAGGAACTCTTTAGGACTCATCTGGTCTACAATAAGAATCTATATATACAACATACATAACTGATAAAGAATCACTATCCATTAACTTGGATAGTATACACAGGCTTACTGCAGAAAATATGATGGGTTTTGGACCACTTTTTGGACATTTATGTTGTGTTTTGTTGTTGGTGTTTGGAAGGTAACTCATGATTTGACAGACTGTCTTCATGTGCTGGCCTGTTGGCTCAAAAATAACTTTGGCAGCACCTCACCAAGTAATTACCAAAAAGTAAACCCTCTAGGCTGCCGATACAATGCTCTTTTACTCCGATCAGATTATTAGCAGAGAAGTAGCAACCACATGTTTCAGAAATTTATGCTTGCAAATGGCTTGTCACACAAAATTTCTTGTAATCACCAGAGTCTCCTGAACCGAAAACCATGAGTTACGGGTGGGATAGACACCGCTCATGCCATTATCTATATTGCGGACGCCTAGTAGTAGCCCGTTGTAAAAGTCATAAGGATTCTCAACTATTGTATGCAGCCAATCAAATACATTTTGTTCACAGCTACCAATCACTCGCCATCATGAATGAATGCCGCTGAAAGTAAAAATAAAAGCTGAAATCACGTGATTAAATTTTAGCCAATGCTCCTAAATTTAGTATTCCAGCTACGTTTACTTAGCACTGAAATTGCTTTGACTGGAAAGATAGTTTGTTTACAGTTCTGTCAAAGGTTCGCCTTCGTGAGACCTGGCCTCAACTCGAAGGAAACACTGACAAGCTGTTGTTTATTTGTATACATTTTACCATTTTTTATATGATATATCTTTCATTTCTTTGTTTGGGAATTTCGTTTTTTTTTATTTATAACAGCATTAAATGAAGTTTAATCAAAATTAAATTGTTTTACATTTAAAAGAAACAGACCGAGTCTTTTTATAGTAAGAGCTAAAAAACAGTTGAGTATTTTTCTACACTCACCAAGTTTCTTTTGAGTAGACCTCGGGAGGTACGGATTGTTGTTATCAGGATATCCTGCTACCACATATACAGATTGAACTCCATTTGACTTGGTCACAAACTCTACACCAGGTTTACCCAAGTCTAATGCTTTATCTAACTCATCTATCTCTAGTGACTTGTTCTTGTCTGAGATGTGGGAACTGTCTTGCTTGTTAGTGCATTCTGTTACTTCTAAAACTTCATTATCTCTCTGGTAGTCACCTGTAATATTATATCAAGTTATTTAGTTGAGTGAACTTATTAAATCAACTTTCGTTACTTAAATGCCTAAGTCTTTTGAGGATTGGGGTTAAGAAATTTAACAGCTTGTTTAAGGTATTTTATCAGCTAAAATGACATAGAAAACAACCAATGAAAAATTTGTTCCTGCAGCATTTTGCACCTTTTGCATACAATCAGTCAGTTATCCAATCCAATCAGTCAGTCACGGATGCTCTGGAAATAGTGCATCAAATGATGAAAAACTTCCAGTAGTAGAAAATTTTATACGAGAAATTTAAATATCCAAAACATTTTCATGAATAAAAAATGTTGTACTTCATATAGCACTATATGTTTTTGTTGCTGTTAAAATTTTCCATTCTTGGTATATGCAGATTCAAAATAATGAGCACAATGCATTTCTTTCTACAACAATATCAACTTTACTGATTTTCTGATTAGCATATAAAAAGTGCATCTTACCGTTATATAAGGAATTGTTTTCTCTTGCAATAACACTATTTTTGGTGAAGATAACATCTAGCAGCACAGAAAATCAGTTATTATTGAAATTGACGGAAAGCAATATTTATGTGTCTCTGCCAGCGCATGAACTGGTTTGGTTCTTAATTCTTGCAGCTCAAAAACTTTTAGCGCCAGATAATTTTGAAACAAAATTCAAGCAAAACACACTTTGTTTTAAAGTGCTACTTTATTAACTAGCCTTAGAAGGAAAACAATAATTAGCCAAGTTTTCCCTTAACAATAGACTCTATTTCCATTGTTGAAAATACTTTCCATTGCAACTAGTGCAGTTGAGCACAAATATTTTGTCATCAAACTGTATTTATGTGTATACAAGTGTGTACATGTACGTGTGTACAACCTAGAACGTAGGCAGAAATGGTACCTACATTCTTGTACTGCTATGCAGATCGAGCTGACAAGGTAAGACAGGAGATTCACTATGATTAAAGTATATTACAACTTCTACTTATGACTTTATCCATTTTTCATGCTTCATATGCCAGATAAAGTGATACTTAGCAATGCTCAGTAGTGTAGTGGATATTCATGTCACTTTACACCTGCGCACACACTCTATACATATTCTGACATCCTCAATATAGCCATTAGATGGCCGGAATGACTGTAATCATCAATACCGGATTGACCGACCCTGTATGAAGCTATACCGACCCTGTATGCAGCTATACCGACCCTGTATGAAGCTATACCGACCCTGTATGCAGCTATACCGACCTATACCGACCCTGTATGCAGCTATACCGACCCTGTATGAAGCTATACCGACCCTGTATGCAGCTATACCGACCCTGTATGAAGCTATACTGACCCTGTATGAAGCTATACCGACCCTGTATGAAGCTATACCGACCCTGTATGAAGCTACACCGACCCTGTATGCAGCTATACCGACCTCACTGGGCCGGCAGGAAGTGAGTCAATGAAGACTGAGAACCTAAAAGTAGTCTGGGAGAAACAGGGAGCCAGCTGCAGGAGATCTCCACACCTAACCCTAACGTAAGATGAAGGAAAGAAGCTACAGAGACCAAGGACATAGATACTAACTGTGATTGGTGCATGAGCTCTTAACTCCACCTACTACTACAGGGCGCCTATTCTCTGTAAGCCCTTTCTGATTGCCCTATTTGTAATGTATTTATATAACCACCCTCATTGGTGCATATTGTAATGTTATTCTGTGATTGGTTACTTACTTCCTGTGCATTGCCTATAACAGGTAGAACCTTGCTTATATTTGTCAGTTGTAATTAGGACTTTTACTAACTTGTTTATTCTGGAGGAATTAAAGCATATATACTCAATAGCACTGAGTTATGCGTCTGAGCAGAGGGCTCCCTACTGGTTGTAAAGTAGCAATACTCTGTCTCACATTCTTTCGGTACATCACCGACCCTGTTGTTGTAACAGGTAAAACTAACAACTGGTGGCAGCAAGCTACCAACCTCCGCTAGTGATTTCAGCCCCCAAAATCCACTACAGTAGTTGGTCCCAGTACAGTTTGGACTGCATGGCATCCGTACAAAACTTTTATACTTTGTTCAACCCAAACTTGGGGAGCAAGAAAGTGTAAATTGCCATGCTTTCTCACACACTACCAGTTTGTACCACTGTCAGAATGAAAGTGTTCCCTGGGTTTATTCACCAGGAAGTACAAGTCACGTACTAGAATAAATTCTGCTACTAAAATTAACTGAAGATGTTGGTTTTAGTAGCTGATGTGGAAATCAACTGGAGGAAATACTCACAAAAACATCCTCTTCCCACAAAACAAACAAATATTACTCATAAAGTACTTACATTGAGGAGGCATACTGCGAGGTGATAGAGTTGGTAGTTGTCTTCTCTGGGTAACTCAAGTCTCTACAATAGAAGGTCAAATGTATATAATGGGTTTACTGCAAGAACCTCTTTAGACAAACGTACCATAATATTTTCCAAAACACAGTTCTAGCTACATAAGTTATGTGATAATGAACTTGGAAATCAGATTTCTTAATTAAAGTCGAACTGTCTACTCTAGTTTTATTGATTAAACTCTGCGCAAATGATTTAATATAGCAATGCAAAATGTAACTGGATTTTTCAAATAGCTTAACTAACGAAAAGCTCTGTAGTAAAAGTGTACCAGTGTATTAGCAATCATCCAGCGTAATAACTCTAAACCTTATTATACACAGTCTATTATGAAGTCAGCATAAGTCAGCATGTCTAGTATTACTGTAACTCTGCCTTTTGCTGTCAAACTCAATAAACTATTCCGCATTTCTAATCAAGCGCACAGAAAATTAAAAAGATAAATAATTATATTTTTATTTCACGTAAAATAACAATATAAAGCACACACGTGTACATACTTTACAATATGTATAAGGTATCTGAATAAACAAATTCCAACTAACATTCAGCAACTTTTTGCAGCTCTTTTGTAAACGGAGAAATAGTCATTACTTCCTGAGCAATAAAAGTACAACTGAGTCAACTAGTACACTGATTGGTTGACATCCACCATCAGTGCTGGATAGCAGATAAGTCATCTCTCAGTTTTTTATGCTACAGTAAAACAGTGTGTTGTTGTTGTTGAGCAACAGACAGAAAACTATTGCTACTTTACTGCTGCTAGCAATACATGTCACAAACCTTTTGCAATATCATGGAGTGACCTACAAATGCACTCATCCAAAACTAGTATTTCTATGCTACTACAGCCAATTTAGCTTCTACATATATCAATAGTTATGTCATCATAGATTACTGCAGTTTCCAATAACAGCAGCAGTAGCTGACATGGAATGTAGAGATCTACAGACTTAATACAGGTTCGATGACAAAAACAACAACCCATTTATATATTTGTAGGTACAAACTGAAAGTAACATCAATTCAAGGCAGCTTTTACGTTTAGTTATTTGGTAGTCAATAATTTCTATACTTGTGTACAGCCGCTAATTGCTGCTTCCCTAACTATTTACGTTGGATACGCCCCTGTTGTTGCTTCAAGGCAAAGATACTTAGCTAACAAATGGGAATCCCTGTGTAGGGAAGCAAATATTCTGGAAAATATCGACCTATTTCAGGTATTGGAAATACCAACTACACAAAATACAGTAAATCCATGTGCTATATCCTGCTTAGGCAACATTAGTGATTATGTAATATTGGAAAGAGCAGCAGCAGCAGCAGACTGACTATCCTGCCATGCATAACTCATAGAAGTCACAAACCAAACTAGTAGTGGCGAGCTGCAATGTTGAAGTTCTGCTTGCCATTAAAGGTAGATAGGCATAGGGTTTTTGATGGAACCCAAGTTAATCTATCTATTTTACATCGAGTGTTATTTAGCTAAAAGTTGTTTTGGAGTTAAGTTCTCTTTAGTTTAATCTACAGTATAGTGTGAGTGCGTTAATTGCTGAGCTATTAGCATCGTTTTTAATACGCAAAAAATTTACAAGGTCATAAACAAGGTTCCTTAAATTGTCTTGTTACTGGCATCCACATCTCAAGCTACAAGTCCAATATCTTAAAGACTAAAGTAAGCTGACAATGTAAAATACTTTTTATAAGTTTACAAGTTTTGTTTGAAGAATAAAATTGCCACAAACTAGAATTCATTTGTGAGGAAAAACAATTGTTAGACTGTTTTTTTGCCGTTTTGTTTTCAGTTTCAGTCGCTTCAATTTTTCCCAGTCAAGTGATGTTTAATTTAGAGTAAAACAAAATTTAGTTGTTGCTGTGCTTACCTACCAACAATAGTAATAATAAGTGTTTGACTGAACCAAATAATGTAGTGAAATCGGCTTAAAATAAAGAATTTCCTTAAAAAAAAATTAAAAAAAAACTGTGAGGAAGATCAAAATAACTTTCAGTAATTTGACCTTCACTGTGTAGCAAACACTCTTTTTCTTTTAAAAGAGATGGCTATGAGTTACATAACAACACCACAATTTCCACCTTTAAAACAAAAACAAATCTGAGTTAAAGAGTCAGTTTTAAGTGGAAGCTCAATAAGTTTTGAAGGAAGAATCTAAAACAAGTATAAAAATACTCATCTCAATATTTTAACAATATGGCGCAAGCAACCAAACAAAAAATTATGACAAAAGAAGTTAACTGTAACCTTGGTTTGGTACAACCATTCAGTATCTGGTCATGCAAGCATTTTAGTTAGAAAATTTGAGTTCACTAAAAATTACTTAAAAATAGAGTTTTTGGGTCGTTTATTAGTTCACTATCAAAAAATTTTATCTAGAGTTACAGCCAGTTAGATAGCAGCGTAATGTCGAGAAATTTGGATTTTTTTTTATTGATTATTATTATTTGTCAAGAGATGGAGAGAAGCACCTGAAATAATCATTGTCATTAAAAAATATATTAGGTGTAAGTTTTCTACAGTCCCTGAAAAACTAATTTCAAAAACACAACATTTATGTCCCCCCAAACAACAGAACTGAATAAGCATCAGTCTGTTACTGAGGTTTCATGTGAAGATTAAACAATGGGCTGTTATTGTACAACAGAAAAAAACTGCTAAAAAAATCTAATAATTTTACTAGCTGTTAGTAATACACTTACTGAATCCTTTTACAACATGATAGACTGAGCTACAGGTGTATAAAAGTATCTCACAAGTCATCAGGTGTTTACCAACTTAGCTTTGATAGTTAGTCTTAGTCATTTATCGGATTCTGTTGTTGCGCAATTGTGTGTGAAAGTAGCTATTTTATGGTAAGTTATAGCAGATTTCACTAGACACAGCAGCTGCTAAAATGTAGATGAGTCCTCCCAGTTTTGGTAGCAACAGCACATGTGGTATAAGTTTGTATTAAAAGTGACGTTAACTTAAGACTGGAATTTTTTAACTTGTTGGTAATAGTCTCACAGCTCTGTGTTAAGGCGCTGTCCACTGCCAACTATCTGTATTGCATACACTCCTGCTATTCTTTGCCTGATAGTTAGCGAACCGATAGAAATCCATGCATGAAGCGGAAAGTTTTTAGCAATTATCAAAGTGTTTTAGGTATTGGAAATACCAGATACACATAATAAAGTAAAATCATTTAATATTTTGGTATTTTCTCGCGCACACCGTGTTATTGATTATGGACCATCGGAGAAGGCAGCGATGTGTGAACTATGAGCAAGCCATGCATAATGCATACACATCACAAATCTAGCTAGTATTGGTGCATGCAAGTATTGTAACAGCTCCCTGGTCAAGTGTGCTGTATTTCATACATGTGCAGTAAATAGTGTATTAGATAACGCTATTTTTACCATTATTATACTTTGGTAGATTTTGGTGAATAATAATAGTAAACTGGGAGTTTGCTACACAATCTCCACACCGAATGCGCTAGAGCTTCACCCTCAGCCATCGGTACGATGCTGTACCGGTAGTAAAGCCTCACTGTGCCAGTAGCACAGTATGCGTGGGCCGGTAGTGACCCCTTAAGGGCCAGTATTGACCCATGCTGACCCAGTATGGTGACTCAGGGCCGGTCAAAGATGGCTGCCACAGCAGAGGACTCTAAAACTAGTCAGGATCCTGCTCTAAGTCAGGAACCAAAGATACCCTTCCTTGTATCTGAATTAGCCAAGACCACAAGCTAGCCAGAGCCTTGGGACCCTGTAGGACACTCTGATTGGACAATAGGAGATTGGACTCTGTCTCTAGCCACTTGGCGCTTATTTCATTTAATCCTTGTACCTTGCATGATTGGTTAGTTAATTCTATATGTAATCGCATTGATCTAATTACTCCCTGTGCCTTTACTGTTATATGATTTTATGCTAATTACTTCCTGCCAGTTACCTATAAAAGGGCTAGCATTGTTCTTATCCATTGCATTCATTATCATGTCTTGCCAATAACCCTAGTGAATTACCACCCTAGGTCTTTGATTGTTTAGAATAAAGCCAGTATTCAAACTGCACGCTGTGTTGTTTGTGTAAGCCGTGGGCTCTGTCTATACCGGATAATTCAGTTGCATTATTACACAGTTGTTACTGTTGAGCAGCACAGTGTCCCCTCTGGAGAGAGGCATAATACTTGAGAATAGTGGATATCCATGGAAAACAGACCGGAATCCATTACAATACCAATAACCATGAAGCTGCAACAAAATGCACTTGAACACTAAAATTGTAATTATAATAGCATTTTAACTGTAAAATATTATAAATCAGATGCAGTCCAGCTGGACATAAATGCTAACAAGCAAAATAAATTAAATCAGTCGATAAAATGGGAAGCAAACTGACCTAGAATCTGCTACTCAAGAAACTGCAAAGTTCTTGATTGCTAGTAGGGGTAGTCTTGTAGTAGGTAATAGAATGTAATGACCTTGAAAGAAGTTACAATATCATATGATCAAAAAAAAACTGCTAAGGAGCTACTTCTTGCTAGCTCAAGCCCTATTGGATAAGGAAATCATCCAATGACACACATCATGTAGTGGCAGCAGTTTGTACATATTTGCCTACTGAGGTCAGAATAACTTGGTCAAAGAGATCATTGGCTTTTATGTTGCAACAGAGATTTGTAAGGCCAATAAACCACAAGGTGTTACTGGAGGAGAGTGCAGTTGGCTAGCTGCCAGAAAATAAGGAAAAACAATTAAGCTATCAACTTATTAAATTTTACTCGTTCTCAGCAAACATATCATGTCAAATTTAGTGGTCAATTAGTTTTCATTGAAAAAACTGAATAAATGTAAAAATAAATTCTTACTTTTAAAAATTAAAGCTCATCCAACCAAAGACCGTTATGAACAACAACAAAAATTAAATTGCAACTTTGTTTCAATACTGCTTTTTAGCATTTACTCAGAGAACAATTTAGTTTTAAAAGCTGAAAACATGAAAACTGATCGAAAGGTAATTTTTTAAATGAAGATAATTTATAGTCCAGCATCAAAATCATTTGATTATGCTTATGAACAGCATATATCAGCTAAATAATATAAAATATAATTTAATATCACAATCTATGTTACAAGTACATTTCATTCTCAATAGTAGGAGAGGAGAGATTTAAATATCATTAATAATGGAGGTTTTTGTAAAATAGCTGTAACAGAAGAAAGAGTTTCTGACAAGCTGAGATTATAAACACAACTTCGTTTTTCCAAACAGAAATAAAACTGCAGATCAGTGCGCAGATATCCGTGATAAAAGACAACAACTTATCCATCATTTATCATAATACCAACGCATTCCAACTAGTAATGTTTAGTGACTTTTTAGCATTTTCAACTAAGTGCCGTCATACCAGATGGCGTTATTTATTTTTTGGCTACATTGATATTTAGACTTTGGTGTTTTGTCGCACAGGTAAACGTGCAGCTACCTTTAGTTTTTATCAAAGAAACATTAAAAAAACTTTTTATTTTATGCAATATAGTGTAGTAGATTTTGGGGGTGTAAAATCACTAGCTAAAGTCGGTAGCAATCTGGCGAGTATGATGCGACCAGTTTTTTTTTTCGAGACAACAACAGGATGGTACTACACCGAAAGAAGTGTGGAGGAGTATACTCAACTCCAAGTCTAGTAAAGAGCCCTCGGCTCAGACGCATAACTCAGTGCTGTTGAGTAAATATGCATTTATTCCATCAGAATACGAGTAAATAAAAAGTCCAACACAAACTGATTTGCTATGACAAAATTTCTGCCTTTTATAGGCAATTTACAGGAAGTAACAGGAAGTAATATGAGTAATCAACCAATAGTATAAGAGTAACATAGAATGCACAAATGATCAAACAGATACAAATAGTTAACGAATCAAGGAGGCCATATAGGGCTTAAAGAGATATGGCGCTCGGAAGTACCAAGCGGAGTCACAAGTCAGTGGACCAATCATACGCCTTTTCACTTCCTGCTGTTGGTCTTTCGTCCTTCTATCCTCTGTTCATTGGCTTCCATCAGGGTTACGGACGACTATCTTCTGGATAAGGCCTTTGGCTTCCTTTAGGCTATGTTCTGACTCTCAGTCTATGCTGACTCACTTCCTGCCGGCCCTGCATGGTGCATACAGAGTCGGTACTGACTCATAGAGGGTCAGTACTCGCTTACGCAGGGTCGGCACTGACTCATACACAGGGTCGGTCAATCCTGTTTTGATGATCACACTCATGCTGGTCATCTATTGGCTATAGTGAGGATGCCAGAAGGTGTAGATGATGTGTAAGCAGACGTTAATGACATGAAAATCCACAACAATAGTATTTATAAGTTTATACTTTTTGTCTAAAGAAAAAGTTTGAGAGAAACGTTATACTAGTCAACAGGCGACCAATTCACAGGAGATTTAATGGATTCTTTCTTCACCAAAATCTCTAATATAGAAAATACCTATTATAAGTAACTGGTTCAGTTGCATAGCTCTTTGTAATTCAAACTCACCCAAACAAGATGGACGCTCCTTGCGTAACTCACCAGTGTTTTCAGTATCAACTCCCAAGCAGCTGACGGTCTAAAGGAAAATTTTGTGAGACTAGAGAATGTTATCTGCATCAGAGCCCCTGAGGTGAAATTATGTAAGCTAATACATTGTGATATACTGGAATTTCCAATACATAAAATAAATCAAACCGTTAATGCTTTTGAAACTAATACCTCACATCCTCGTGTACATTAAGTGGTCAATCCGCTACTAGCAATTTTCCTCAACGATAAAGGCGAAACCCAAAAAATTCAGCAAATTTTTATTATTTTCCCTTTTCTAGCGATTCCTCTTAATCTCGTTGTTACAGACTATTAGCCTACCATATATTAAACAATTGTTGTTAGATCGGGGCGATGCATAGGCATGACGAAATTGGACGTTTGAGATTTGATCATTAGGCTATGGTTGGTTGATCAAGAGATCAGATAGTGAGTTTTTGATCTAGATAAAAATCTGGCAATGACAACAAATAAAATGCTAGCGATTACCAAACAATTTCTTTCCAAACAGAAGTTGCATAGTCACACCATCACCGAACTGGCCACCAAGTGGCTGTTGAGCTGGCCGCCGAGTTGGCTGCCGAGATGGTTGCAGAGATGGCCATGCTTAAATTACATGTACGCATAACGATAGCTTAGCGATTTAATCGCTAAGCTATTGCTATATGTAGATGTAGTTTGAAGAATTTTTTGCTAAAAACTCGCCATATTAATATTAAGAAAAAAAAGATCACGGTAATGTAAAGAGTTCTGTTGTGCCTTTACCAACAGCTACTAGAAAGAGAATATTCAGTTCCACTACAGCAGACAGCTACTAAGCTAACAGGCAACTTGCCAAACTTGATACAAATAGTTCAGGTTATAAAGTACCTTATTATATAACACACAAAAGCTTGCATAAGTAGCCTCTCATACAAGTGCACAAACAACTCTGCCACGCAAGGCTAATGTCTCAGTAATTATAATATATGCAGCAGTTGAAAATATGCAACTCCAATTGGTTAAAATAAATGAAACACCCTTGTCTTATCTACTCACTGACATATTGTTTTGCTGATTCAGTTTAGTATTTCTAATTAATTAAAATTTATTTCTAGAGCTCACTAACAATCTGTGAGCGGTTTATAAATACGCGACAACGTAGCTCAAAAACGTAATTCAGTAATTGAGGCTTTTTTAGGCCATTATTTGCGGTAGATGTTTTAAAAGAACAAAGGGCAATTGCTGTTTCTAATAAAATTTGTTATTAATAAAATGTAATTTAGACATATAATAAAACTGTTTATACCATAAAGATAACGGCTTCCAGTACTAGTAGTTGGTACCAAATTCATTCACTGAAATTCAAGTTGAAAAGTTGAACTACAAATACCCAGTGCAATGGCCACTCTATGAAAAAATCCATCACGTTAATACAATTGAGTAATCTGGAACAAACAAACAGATTTTACACTTAAGTAGCAGAATAATTGTACTCTCCTTGTAGCTACAGGTAAATGTTACGTGTTTGGTGTATTTTAGCCCAATACAAATGTAATTATATGAGGATCAGCTCTGATGCTAAACAATATATGTCAGAGATGAAAACAACAGAAATAAAATTTAGTTGAAAATGTAAATACTCCTAGTTGTAAATACCTGGTATGAATCCTACTAGCTGTAGCAATTGCTTTAACTAGTCTTTGCTGTACACAAAGCTGCGTGTTTATGGAAAGCCCTGGGCTATTACATAATGCTAATGCTCTACAGTTGAATGGAAATTCTATGATTTTCCCTTTGTGTGATACTATGTAAGACTTTGTATAATAAATAGTAGTTGGTGAATGGTTGATTCAGTTTTAGATAAAATTTCGGCTAATATTTCAGTGCTAGGCAAACATATATGTAGAGAGATACGACCATGGTTGATAAGGTAACACACAATGAAGTTACCAACAAATACAACAAATAACAAGAATTCACTTCATATTGCGTCAAATTTGTAACGGAATGCATAAAATGCAGCAGACGAACTAGCTAGCTGTAAGAATGTGCTGTCTCACTGCTTTATTGGCAAAAAAGCAAGAACTATAGCTGATGTAATATCAACAAACTTTTAGACGCTGAATATTAAACAGTTAACATATTTCAAATGTTCAAAGCTGATGTGAATGACTTGAATGAATTAGTCAAGTTTGCTGGCTGCCATGCGTAGGGATTAGTGCATGCCCTGTTTATGCCTGTACAGACAACTCCTAATACACATCGGTCGGTATTACATTGAAATAGACAGATTTGAGGCTCGTCAGACAATTTTTAGAGCAAACTAAGACAAAATATGTGTGATGTTTGACAAAAAGTTAACAAAACACGAATAAGCCTTAGTTAGTTCCAACAAAATTGATCAAGGATATTTTCAATTTTAGTAATGCGGAGTTATCTTCTAGTAAGTAAGAGGAGACAACTTCATCAACAGCTGCTTGCTTAAAAGTTTTCTCCTTCATGCTTACAGGAGTTGCTTTTGATAAAGTTGAGGATTTACTTATGTGTAGAGTCAGTCAATCTGTACAATTGTTAGTAACTGTGTGCTGAAATTGGATATTCCACATCTACCAGGATGTCATTAGCAATCTATAGGGGCATTGTACTATGCCTCCAAAATTTTTTTTGAATTATTGGGATTTATATGCTCATATTTAAAGTGGTTACCATAACAACACAAATAAAGTGTAAGACAGCTTGTGATTAAACTATATTCAGTAAATACGTTAAAAAAACAAGTTTATGTTAAATTAGATCTGTCTTCTTGAACAAGTGGCTGAATGAATACTAGGAACCTAAGCTTTGTCCTCTCTGTACCTCTCCAACAGGCAAAAAAAACAAACTACAAGCCAAGAGATGAAATGTGAATGTAGGATACAATCGTAAAATGAGGACACAACTCAGAATAACTAGGTAATGTTGCACTCTCCTTTGCGTGTAATTGATTGAAAGGAAAACATACTTTGTTTATTGATTCCTAGATAAGTTACAACCAGAAGGCTAGTAGATGTTAGTAAGTATTACATTTGATGACATCACAGAAAGAGTCATATTACGATAGGTGTTATGTAAACATGATACAGTTGAGTACTATCTGTAATAAATAACTGAACAATACTGTCTATTATATAACTGGTGATGGATTCGGCACAAAAATAAATATGGAGTTAGCTCCTCAGGCATAGAAGGTCTTGAAGGTAGCTGATAGAGTAGCACCACAACCTCTATATGCACATTTATGTTTGTATGTTGTACCCATTGATCTCTTCATCTCATCTTGGTTACATTTCTCACAGTAGAGCATGTGGCCACATGGGAGGCCAATGTAGTGTGCCTACAAACAAAGGTAAAGCCTGGTTCACATACATTTGTAGGTGCTCGCAAACCAGCGGAGTCCGTCGTACAACTCCACGCGATAGATGTTCACATAAATTATGATCGCAAGAACTATAATCACTCTCTTGAGTGGGAGGTAATAAAATCCTGAAGCCCGCCTTCACTGGCCAATGATTATATTTACTACATGGATTATTGTTGTTCAATGGCACCAATCTATTTATTATTTTTAATTTCATTATACTGTTACTCATATTTGTTCAAATACAATTTATAAGCATTGTTTAATGGTGCATTATTATTTTTTCTACCATCTTCTTCATTATTATATAACTTTTGAATCTGAATTTATAATAATATAATTATTATGCTATTATATAAACGTTTACAGAAAGTATATGTATTCATACATTTAAATCAAGTATGATAATATTTCATTCAGAAAACTATTTAACATTAATAATTATATTTATCACAATAATAATAATTTCATTTATTTTATTCTCTTGATGGAACTCAAGTTTGCATGAATAGCCTTGACTTAGCTGTGGTTTTTGAGAAAGAAAGCAAGAAAATTGTATGCTCTGTCGTACAATAACGCAGGAAAGTGTGTCTTGATGAACTTTCTTGCGAGCTCCTGCGACAGGGTGTGCTGTTGTATGGGCTGGGTTAATCTGGGTTCACATACATTGCAAGCGGTCGTACGCTGATCTGCGTTGGCTTGTAAACACTTGCGACATGCATGTGAACCACGTTTAACAGTAAACAAGTAATGCCTTAAACGCCAGATACTAAACTTGCCATATTTAGGAGTTGTGCACACTACATTGCACCGACAACTCCAAGACGTTTGACAATGACTACTTACATCTACAGATTGAAGAGTCTTCTTGTAGCATGAAATACAGCAGCCTTGTGGAACTGTTAGGTCATCAGTTCTGTCTATAAGTGATAGTATTTATGATGATGTAATGCAGGACAAACAAAACATACTAATGTTAGATGAAAGAGTTGTCTGACCTTACACACAGCATGTATTATATAATAAATAGTCTGCTTTGAGTATATATCTACATACTATGTATCACTCACCACTTGAAGCACTTTCCTGTAGACCAGCTACACTAACTGTATTAACTACAGTCACTTCTGGGATGGAGCTGGGCTGTAACAACAATATAGTGTATGGTTTACTGGCAATACTACTGTTATTATTGTTAATACTACTGTTAGTACTACTGTTAGTACTACTGTTAGTACTGTTGATGTTACTGTTGCTACTGTTAGTACTGTTGATATTACTGTTACTACTATTAGTGCTATTGCTAGTAATGGTAGTACTATTGTTGGTACTGGTATACTATCACAAATGTTTTGATATATAAATCACTTGTAATGCCCACCATAATTTTTATTGTTATTATTACCTCTATCCAAAACACACAATCCACATCAACAATAACAGTTAACTTACAGTCTTTTCAGGAGCATTTCCTTCTTCCAACGCATACACAGCCTCTAGATGTTCTTTGATAGACTTGAATGGTCCACCATTGATCTCTACAGCTTCTCTAATGATAGCTATATCATGGCCTAGTTTAGCACAAATCTCTACCATAGCTGTAAAACAATTAAACCAGATTAACTTGACAGCAAAATATTAACTGAATCGGACAACCTTGGGCTGAAACATTTCTGCAACGTTCATTGTCTCAAGGTAAATTTTCATCTTAATCTAACATGGATTTTGATTATTCTTTTTTAACTGCCTCATCTGTGTACCCTTGTGTATAAATAGAGGTGCAGGAACAACAATGTTCTGGTTCTCCTTTAGCTCTTTGATTGTGAACCCAGGGAGTGGATTGACAAAAAATATACACAAAGTTACAAATATGTGGAGTGACTACGTTGGCTGTTAGCCTAGAAGTTTTATATGTTGGTAACTGAATCCAGCAGAGTCGTTTAAATCTGAGAAAGAAGTTCAGAGTTGAAAGAGTCAAAGAAATTTGATGAGTTTGGACTTTATTGTGTTTAAAGTAAAGTTTGGTGGCTGAAAATCTATACAATAACTGCATACTAGTTGTATACTAGTTGTATACTAGTTGTATACTAGTTGTATACTAGTTGTACATTAGTTGTACACTAGTTGTATACTAGTTGTATACTAGTTGTACACTAGTTGTATACTAGTTGTATACTAGTTGTATACTAGTTATATACTAGCTGTATACTAGTTGTACACTAGTTGTATACTAGTTGTATACTAGTTATATACTAGTTGTATACTAGTTGTATACAAGTTGTACACTAGTTGTACACTAGTTGTACACTAGTTGTATACTAGTTGTATACTAGTTGTATACTAGTTGTACACTAGCTGTATACTAGTTGTACACTAGTTGTATACTAGTTGTATACTAGTTATATACTAGTTGTATACTAGTTGTATACAAGTTGTACACTAGTTGTACACTAGTTGTACACTAGTTGTATACTAGTTGTACACTAGTTGTATACTAGCTGTACACTAGTTGTATACTAGTTGTACACTAGTTGTACACTAGTTGTACACTAGTTGTATACTAGTTGTATACTAGTTGTACACTAGTTGTATACTATATACTAGTTGTATACTAGTTGTATACTAGTTGTATACTAGTTGTATACTAGTTGTATACTAGTTGTACACTAGTTGTATACTAGTTGTATACTAGTTATATACTAGTTGTATACTAGTTGTATACAAGTTGTACACTAGTTGTACACTAGTTGTACACTAGTTGTATACTAGTTGTATACTAGTTATATACTAGTTGTATACTAGTTGTATACAAGTTGTACACTAGTTGTACACTAGTTGTACACTAGTTGTATACTAGTTGTATACTAGTTGTACACTAGTTGTATACTATATACTAGTTGTATACTAGTTGTATACTAGTTGTATACTAGTTGTATACTAGTTGTATACTAGTTGTACACTAGTTGTATACTAGTTGTATACTAGTTGTATACTAGTTGTACACTAGTTGTATACTAGTTGTATACTAGTTGTGTACTAGTTGTATACTAGTTGTACACTAGTTGTATACTAGCTGTACACTAGTTGTATACTAGTTGTACACTAGTTGTATACTAGTTGTACACTAGTTGTATACTAGTTGTATACTAGTTGTACACTAGTTGTACACTAGTTGTATACTAGTTGTATACTAGCTGTACACTAGTTGTACACTAGTTGTATACTAGTTGTGCACTAGTTGTACACTAGTTGTATACTAGTTGTACACTAGTTGTATACTAGTTGTACACTAGTTGTATACTAGTTGTATACTAGTTGTACACTAGTTGTACACTAGTTGTATACTAGTTGTATACTAGCTGTACACTAGTTGTACACTAGTTGTATACTAGTTGTGCACTAGTTGTACACTAGTTGTATACTAGTTGTACACTAGTGTACAACTAGTATACAACTAGTGTACAACTAGTGTACAACTAGTGTACAACTAGTGTACAACTAGTATACAACTAGTGTACAACTAGTGTACAACTAGTGTACAACTTGTATACAACTAGTATACAACTAGTATACAACTAGTGTACAACTAGTATACAACTAGTGTACAACTTGTATACAACTAGTATACAACTAGTATACAACTAGTGTACAACTAGTGTACAACTTGTATACAACTAGTGTACAACTAGTATACAACTAGTGTACAACTTGTATACAACTAGTATACAACTAGTATACAACTAGTGTACAACTAGTGTACAACTAGTGTACAACTAGTTTACAACTAGTGTACAACTAGTATACAACTAGTATACAGCTAGTATACAACTAGTATACAACTAGTATACAGCTAGTATACAACTAGTACACAACTAGTATACAACTAGTATACAGCTAGTATACAACTAGTGTACAACTTGTATACAACTAGTGTACAACTAGTATACAACTAGTATACAACTAGTATACAACTAGTGTACAACTAGTATACAGCTAGTGTACAACTAGTATACAACTAGTGTACAACTAGTGTACAACTAGTATACAACTAGTGTACAACTAGTGTACAACTAGTGTACAACTAGTATACAACTAGTATACAACTAGTGTACAACTAGTGTACAACTAGTATACAACTAGTGTACAACTAGTGTACAACTAGTATACAACTAGTGTACAACTAGTGTACAACTAGTGTACAACTAGTGTACAACTAGTGTACAACTAGTTGTACACTAGTTGTGTACTAGTTATGTACTTTCAATGTAAAATGAAAGTCAAAATCTGAGTTCATAGAAGTTACTATCAATCTAACTGATTTTACCTTCATCTAAAGACTGTTGAAGTCCCCGGTCCTTTGATTGCAGTACCTCTAGAGTTGTCTCTCTCTTGCACTAAACAGTTAAACATTCAATTGAGGGTCAACATAATCGTACAAAGTGGTGACAACTCCAGCATTTGCAATGTTGTAAGTTTTTCCAGCTGTAGACAGGCAGCATAAAATACTTAAATAAATGGTTATGAATTTAGAGCAAAACTGCATCTAACAAGGCGCTTGGAACATTTTTTATCAAATTATGATGCGTAAAAAGAATTAAATAGTAAGTAACTATAATACAGACAACGTTTCTTTCAGACAATCTTGCAGTAACAATTACCTTTTTGCTGTCTTCAGTTCTGGCATGTACCTCATCAACATAACCTTCTCCCTTTAGCTGTAGAAGGTATGAACAGTCTGGGAACCACCTATTGATAGATAAAGTATCCAACACAAATGTAAATACCCACAAATCAGTAAAGAGATATATACATAGTATACAATGTAATATATCAGTGCTTTACCTTGCATGTTCCTCAAAAGGTTCATCTCCAGACTTCCATTCTTTAAGTGATCCCGAGCAGTAAAAACATCTGACCTGATCATCAAACCCAGTGTAGTAGAACCCTGTACATTACATACACAACATGTATGTGTGTGGTTACTGTATACACTGCACATACACTACACATACAACACACATATAGTACACATACACTACACATATAGTAGACATACATTAAACATTAGTAGATACGAACTACTTATGATCCACACAACAAAAACCTACCTGCACCACACAAAGTTGTACCATTCAGAACATTGTTAGCAGGCCATCTCTGGAATGTTCTCTCTCTGGCAGATTCTGGTGCATACTGAGGTATAGCTGCTCTGTTAGTACTTATTCCTAGTGCATTACTGTCTATAGACTTACTTCCATCTCTGTTCTTTCTGCTCTCTGTGTAATGTATATACTACTTAGGTCAGTTTATGAAATGGTACACAACTAAGACTTACTGAAGTTCCACAGCTAAATGATCCAATAACGGAGGACATATAAATGGAATTAATAAAAAAAGGAATAAGATACAACCAGTTAAAGTATACAATATAAACAGGTAAAAAATAAGAATTTAGTGTTCTGGGGAAATCAGTTCTCTGACAGTACTTGAATAAAAGTGACTTAAGACAACCTCATTGAGTACATATTGTAATTCTGAATCAAAGTAAACAGAAGTATCAAGTTAAATAAACTGGGTTCATGAGAAGGTGGACCATAAATTGTGTTATAGCAACTCTTCCTAAATTGGTAACAAGTACTTGCTTTTATCATCTGGAAAAGTTAGTACTCATAAATAGTTTTGAGTAGCCAAACTACTTGTGCAGAATTAGTACTTTGTAGGAGAAAGAAGCCACTAGGCTTTGGTTTAATGGATAGTTTTAACATTTACTGCCTTTGATTTCTTTTTGCAATACTTGTTACATTGTTTTCAAAATTAAGGTCAAACATGGGATTCAGAAATCAATATTGTCCTGTTTGCCTCACATCTTGCCATGTTTGCCGAAGCCCTTACGACCACTATCACTCTGTATTTATAACAAAAAAACAAGAGTTAATATCTACTCATCTCACCATAATCACTCACTAACAATTACCAAGATTTGGAAGTGGAAAAATATGTTTTAGTTCGTCTCCAGTCAACATGGTATTTCTATATTCTTTATTTCCACAATCAAGTCCTTTAGTGAATCGACAGAATGTGAATGCTATGGCATGTTGTGTCATGGGGTTGTCTTCTCCACTCCACTTGTGTAGACTTCCTCTACAGAATGTACACTGCACTCTGTCTTCAATACCTAAAGCATATTAATACAGCACATTATTCCCTTTCTACAGAATGTATCTTATGCAGAATATCTATTGTTTATTATAGAACGATTGATTTGTTTAGTAACTAGCTTTGTTCTCCTTTCTCTCCCATTTCTCATGGTTCCATCTCTTCTCTTTTAAACCAGTCCTTTAGCTAGCTCCCTGAGCATTTCTGAATGCTCACATCAACCTTTCCACTAAGGAGCTAGATTTCTTTTTAGAGAAACCACGGGCTGCAGCTGGCACATTCAGAGCAAAGTGAAAACTTTGAAATTGTTGGCATTGAAACCGCTCCCTGCTGTTTCACCCCTTAACCTTTCATGGAAAAACCACCATCTTCCTTTCATCACCTTTATTTCACCCATCGCTTTATAACAACCCTATCGCCAAACTTAAGAGTTTCCCCATCCTACCCTTGATTTGTCACCACTGGTACTGAAAGCAACCACGGTCAGCCCTATGACAATTGCCATCAACCGTGTTCAGTAAATCAAAACTTCAAAAGCCATTCAATTCCAAAGTTACAAGGAACATTTGGTCGAGTTATAATTATACTAAAATTCAGCTGTCACAAAAGAGACCGGAAAAAGCGGCGCCTGAAAGTCGTTATGATTGGTGAATAGTAAGCCAGTGCTTTAGGTCAACAAATGGTGCTTTGGGATTGAAAAACATTGGTTTCTTGTACATAATCTTTTATTTATATTGTTGACACTTGATTGTTGTATTTTACACTGATTGATTTACGTATACACAATTATATAAACTTCTGCATATGGTACCATAAATGGAGTTTCCATGAATTTGATTGTGTACATTGCATTCTTTGTAACCCATAGAGTAAGCTTAGGGTGAAAAATTATTTTTAGGCATCTGGCCAACTGCGAAAGCATCTGCCTGTTGGTATGAGAAGAGAGAAGAGTTCACCGGGTGATGGTTTGTAAAAAGCAGATTCCACCAGTTGGTGCTTTGTTGAGAAGAGTTTCTACCAGGTAATGGTTTGTTGAGAGTAGTTACCATTAGGTGTTCGCTTGTTGAGAGGAGTTACCACCAGGTGGTGGCTTATTGAGTTTCCACCAGAAGGTGGTTTGTTGAGAGTAGTTACCACCAGATGGTGGTTTGTTGAAAGAAGTTACCACCAGATGGTGGCTTATTGAGTTTCCACCAGAGGGTGGTTTGTTGAGAAAGTTCCACCAGGTGGTGGTTTGGTCAGATATGTTATTACCAGGTGGTTGCTTTTTGAGAGAAGTTACCTCCAGGTGGTGAGTTGATCAGAGAAGTTACCACCCGGTGGTGGTTTGTTGAGAGAAGTTACCACCAGGTGGTGGTTTGTTGAGAGAAGTTACCTCCAGGGAGTGGTTTGTTGAGAGGAACTTCTACCAGGAATGCAAGGCAGTGATCGCCTGAATTCCAGCTAGAATTTATTTGTGTGAGTATGTTGTGCCTTTAGTAAAAAATTACTGAAAAAATTATATTTATAAAACAACAGATATGTCTGCAGTTAAAAAATATGGTCTCTATTCATCAATTTCCTGCAATTTTACAAACAAGTTTTGCTATAACTTGTATCATCCTTCTTTATTTTTCTTCCTTACGATTATTTCTTACAACAAACTCTCTACATGTTATACATACTTTTATGCACAGCTTTGGAACATCAACAAATTTATGACTTAAACTACATTTACCAGTATGGTAGAAACCAGCTTGCGCCATCTTCACAGCGGACAAGTTGCCATCGTGTGGCCAACTCACAAGAAATGTTCTTCTTCTATATTTCTCCTCAATCATCAGTGATTCTCGTTCAACCAGAGAAAGGTTGTTTATAATGTACATGAGGAACTCTTTAGGACTCATCTGGTCTACAATAAGAATCTATGTATACAGCATACATAACTGATTACTAATGACTATATAGTGTCTTCTATTAACTGAGGTTGTATACATTGTTAGTTTTATGTACCAAATGGATCAACGATTGTTGTATACAACTATTACAGGTTATACAGATTCACATGAGAGAGATAAAGTCTTTACTAGTAGTATAAAGGCAATCACTATAACTATACGTCGTGTCCAAGCTCATAAACTCACGCATCAACTTGTGAAAAAAACTGATAAGCTGTCGCTTGTTTGTATATATTGTATTGGTTGGTTTATTATATAACTTTCATTTGAGTGTTTTATAGTTACAGTCCTTCATATAATAACTTTAACCATGTTTAACCAAAGTTAAATTGTTTTACATTCAAAAGAAACAGACCGAGTCTTTTTATAGTAAGAGCTAAAAAACAGTTGAGTATTCTTCTACACTCACCAAGTTTCTTTTGAGTAGATCTCGGGAGATACGGATTGTTGTTATCAGGATATCCTGCTACCACATATACAGATTGAACTCCATTTAACCTGGCAGCGAACTGTACACCAGGTTTACCCAAGTCTAGTGCTCCATCTAACTCATCCATCTCTAGTGACTTGTTCTTGTCTGAGAGGTGGGAACTGTCTGACTTGTTAGTGCATTCTGTTACTTCTAAAACTTCATCATCTCTCTGGTATTCACCTGTAATATTATATCAACTTATTTAGTAGAGGTGAAATTATTAAATCAACTTTCATTAGTTAAAAATCTAAGTCTTTTGGCAATTAACGTTAATAAATTTTACAGGTTGTAGAAGGGTCTTTTCTAGCTAAAAAAAAACATAAAAAACAACCAATCAAAAATTTTTGCCAACAGAAATTCACATCTTTTGCATCTAATCAGTCAGTTACTGATGCACTTGGAACTAGTTTATCAAAAATTGAAAAACATTCAGGCATAGAAAATGTTTGTGAGAAAAACTAAATATACGAAATATTTCCATGAGTGAAAAGGTACTTAATAAAGCAATACATGTTTTTTTTGCTACTTGAACTTCAATTCCTGGCACATATTCAAATTCAAAAAAGTAAGCAAAATACATTTCTGTCGACAACAGTTTCAGCTGTACTGTTTTTCCAACTTATAATATGAATAATGTATTTGACCGTAACTTCAGGAATTGTTTTCTCTTGCAATAACACTATTCTTCCGTGAAGGTGAATTCTAGAAATACAAAAAAAAAAATCCGTTTTGGTGAACTTAGCAGCGAGCCACACTTGTCTGTATTAGCCGACGCATGAGCTGGATTGTTTCTAATCTTGAAAAAATTTTAGGGTCATCTAATTTTAGATACACAGTTCAAGCAAAAAACAGTGTTTTAAAACGTTACTTTAATAACTAGTTTTAAAAATAAAACCAGGTTTGGCCAAGTTTGCGCTTAAAAATGGATTGCATCACCATTTTTGAAAATTGTTTCCATCACAATTAAGGCAGTAGAGCACAAACTGTTTGTCAGCAACCTCTACTTATTACTATGTTTCCATGTCATGACAAATTACTGCCAAGTCTCTGTGGTAATTGGCGACGATATGTGTTTCCACAACTAAAAGTTTATCCCCGTTGGTTAAACCACGCCCACGGAAGCAGTTGCGGTCGATGTGTTGTTAAGTGTGATTCAGTCGGCTAGTGTTGCTGTCTGCTTTTACTCTAATTTTGTAATGTTTAGTAGCACATCGGCTATTATTCAATAAATGATATTATTTAAAATTATTTAATAATAATAAAAGCAAAACCAAATGACTTTTGGTTAAAAAAACCCTATCATTTATTTTTCATTACTGTAATAAAAAATTACCAGCACCAAAGATTTGTTCGTTTCAAATCAGTTGTATTGTTTCATTAATAATAGTGTAATGAACCACAAACGATCATACAAAACAGACACATCCACACGCGCACACACACGCGCGCACCCACACAAGCTAACGATGCCATGCGATTACAATGGATAATTTGTAGCTTCCGGTTTCATGACGCATGCCTGATTTTATGGCCTTTGGGACATTAGCGTTACCAATAGCAACAAATCTCTGGCATTCATTCGGCTTATTGCTAATTTTTCAACATAGAAAATGTACAGTATCCCTCATTTGTCATGATATGGTAACATAGTAATTGTGTGTGTGTACAGCATAGAAAGTGTCCAATAATCTTAACTCTCTTTTCTTATTGCTACGACAAGCGATCTGATTAGATGAGTCAGTAGCTTGCGCTGGGTAAAGTATATTATAATTTTTATTTATGATTTAGACCACGTCTTTTATCAATCATGTGCCAGAAACAGTAAGGGTAAAAAGTACAAAGTATTAATAAATAAAAACATGATGCAATACTACCATGAGGCTCAGTCAGAGATCCCATACACAGTTTGGACTGCATGGTATGATTATAAAAAAACTTTTACCCTTTGCTTCAAGTCAATTCCGGGAACAAAAAAATGTAAATTCCCATGTTTTCCAACACACTACGATTTTGTACCACTTTCAGAATGAAGCTGTTCCTGGGTTCACTGACCAGAAAGTACAAGTCATGCTCCATCACTAAAATACTCATGTTGCTAAAAATGACTTGAGATGTTGGTTTTAATAGCTGATGTTGAAATCAACTCGGAGGAAATACTCACAAAAACATTCTCTTCCCGCAAAACAAACAAATATTACTCATAAAGTACTTACAGTGTGGAGGCATACTGTGAGGTGATAGAGTTGGTGGTTGTCTTCTCTGGGTAACTCAACTCTCTACTATAGAAGGTAAAATGTAAATAATGGGTTGATTGTAAAAGATTTCTATACAAACTACAAGACTAATTTTAGTAATAATGTTCCAGCTACAGAAATTCTGTGGACATCAGAGAGCTAAACCGATGTTAGACTGACGTGTTAGTTCTATTGATTAAACTCTGTGCTTTTAATGTTATATAAAAATGCCAAACATTACGAAAACTTCAAATTGTGTTTTTTAAATAATTTTACTTAAGAAAATCGTCGTTGAAAACAGAATTAGGCAATTTCTGTGAGTGTACTAATTATAATCCAACATGATGAATCTGAACAATTCTTACATACAGATTAAAAAATCAGCGAACCTGAGGCGTTTCGAAAATGCCATTTGAAAAAGGAACTTACCGAAAATGATTTTTTTCTTACAAGCAATCATTACTTGCACTTGCTGATACGGACAAATAACGCTCTCTGACAAGTATAATACATCACTATACTTTTATCCCTCAAAAACCAATGCTGTTAAATATTGTCTACTTTTACTGTTTACTTTTTCAAACAATAATTGATAACTTTTGATACCTCATAAATCTGGTTTACAATTTCATAATTATTTTTAGTAATTTATATTATAAGTATAAAAAACCATTTTGAAAAACGGTCTTTTCCAAGCAATTAACTTTAGTTTACATCCATTTCAAATTGTAACTTGCGAACTGTTTGTACCCCAAAGTCTGCACGTATACTGCAACTCTAGTTTGCACCCCTGAATAACACAGTTGTACCAAAATGCTCACGCAGAAAACAGGGCAAGAAACCTGGAATCACACGAAAAAACAAGTTTTCCATTCGTGCAACTGGAAGTAGTTTAGCCGATCGTTGAACTTATCATTAGAAATCGCGACTTGCTTGACTATTATTCCGATGTGAGGAAATTTGAGCAAATAATATGACAGAAATGATGTTGTCGAGAAACCTCAAAGAATCAATAAAACTTTTGAAAGTTTGAAAAAAATAATTAAATATCATGTTCTTGGGTAGAACCATAGTTTCGGATTTCGGGTTTAATTGAGCTGGCCAACGTAAACTAATAAAAGTACATCCTTTTAACGATTACTGTGGTTTGCTTTCACAGTGCCGTTGTAGTTTTACAATTTATGTTGATGTCGCATCGTCAGTATTATATACCTTAAACTTATCAGCTGCCGTAAATAAAAAATTGTTTCTTTAGCAATTGTTAAAATTAAGTGACTTTCATTTTAATCGTATTGTTGGTGGAAAGCGGGCTTCCAGTTTCTTTAATAATAGCTCCGCACAGAAATCTGCTTCTGATTATTTTTTGTTTTCAATTAAAAATTTTCAATTATTTTACTTTTATCCATTATTATTTATTTTAGTAGAAAAGCCCGCTAATTAGATTTATTGTTTGAGTGTTGTTGTTGTTGACCACAATGCGGGAAATGCAACTACGGTAATTTTTTTTTTCCAAATTAACTTTCTAATCAACAAAGTTTATTTTTTTGCAATGTTTTAATCTGTTTCTCAATTAAAGAATTGCTTTAGTGTTTGAGATAATAGCTATGCAACATCATCACACGACGTCTGCATGAACATAAAGCGTAATTTCTTAATTTTTTACGTTATGTTATATATATGTTAACATACTACAATATGTACTTTTTAATTAAAAAGGATA
>OX183136.1:13071896-13125132 GCA_945261195.1 Cryptosula pallasiana | reverse complement strand
ATCCGCTATAGCGAGTTACGATAATTTTACGCACCTTGAAGGTTTTCAGTCCATTTTCAGTCAGATCAAAAATTTATGCGAGACGTTTTAGGTATTATTTCAGTCGACGTAATGTTACCAGTTCATTTTTAAAAAGTAATTAATTATAATATCACGCAAGTGCCCCGCAAGTGTCATTTTACTAATAAACTCATTCCAGAAAAGACATTAATCATCATCTCGCTTAATCCTATATGTTTTGATCTTTTTAATATCAAGTGTGTCGCTCGAGAAAAGTCATTAGTTACACCTAAGCACTATTCACTTATCATGCTCTATTTAAAACAAAAACAACAAACATCCATAGATGATGGATTATAGGTCGAATTCAACCTAAAAAGGAAGAGAACTTGATTGCATCTATCTCCTGTTTTTTATTGTTTCATTACATATTAGTTAATATAGATACAGCCTTCCACCAAACGGATTTGTGGTTTTACTTTTAATCCTAGGTATCTCCGCTATCATCTAAAAAACATGAGCAAAGCATGACTTTATCCACTTGTTTTATTAGTTAGACTGTTACTTTTTTTAAAATATCTCATTGTTTTTTGTGTGAAATACAAATAATATTTCAACATACATAGCATATTTTCTATTTTTAGGAAGCTGTTTTGTCTAATAAATCAAGAGTTATATGTTACATACGCATAATTTAAATGCTATCAGATATCTTTGAAGTGTTTTATTACATTCCTAACTCATACTTAATGTTGTAAACTATAATTGGAGCTCTCACATTTAATTTACTGTCTGATGATATAAAGATGGAGCTACACTACATCATTGTTTTGCTGATGATGTATCTATATGATTGTTTGTGGTAGTGTGTGTTATAGTAGAGTATATCAATAAACTGCAATTGAATAGTTGATTAAATGCTATCAGTACCTGTAAAGTATTTTATTACATTCCGAACTCACGCTTAATGGTGTAAACTATAATTGAAGCTCTACACATATTAATTTACTGTCTGATGATATAAAAGATGGAACTACATCGCATCATTGTTTTGCTGTTGATGTGTCTATATGAAAATTGTTGCTATAAAAATATGTTTGAAGGATGTGAGTTGTCATTCAAATGAAATGTAAGTTTCATCCTAGGCTAGTTATACTTAAAAGAGGTTGTAAAATTTGTTTATCCAACGCTCTACATTCAAAAATTTTAGCTAGATGGAAGACAGTTTACAGGAGTGTTTGTGGTGTTAAGCTTATTAAACTATTTAATCTCTATCTTCCTATTTTTTATAACCAACTTCCTAATCATCTTCCACTTTTTTAAAAACAATATCATTTATCATAGTAATAATCAGAAATCAGTCTACAAATTAATCTTGATAAATGACTTCAATGTTTTGTATATAAGAGAAACTATTTTTTAAACAGTATCAGTTTTCATTTATACTACATCATCTGCAACATCTACACATCTGCAAAACAACAATGGCTAGCAATATCCCTACAGCAAATGAGTAAGTTATTTATACTATCTTTTACAATTTTGTTGCAGTTACATTTATAAATTTATACAAATGTATATATATATGTATTACTTGTAGGACTACATCCTCAATGATGCATTAGAGATAAATATAGACGAAATAGATTTCAGTACCATGTAAGTATATTATTGAAACTTTATTTATTCAACTGTATTATATAGAGTTTTTAATTAATCCACAATCTTGTTTTATTGCTTTATTAAGCTCTAACCGATGATGAAAACAATGAGATGGTTGGACGAATGTTTTAAGGAAACGGAGAAGCCAAAAATAAGCCTACCCGCGCACATTGCTATGAGTAAGTATTTTTCTGTATTATGAAAAATGTAAATTTTTCTGTAGGTAAAATAATAACGACTCTACATTTACTACGTTATTTTTGTAGAGAAAACATCTACACGATTCATTGCAAAGCGCATGTTATGTAGGAAAAGATGAAACATTTCTCTCCTATGATCGTCACACATTTGAATGTAAGTATGATAAAAATATTATTTACTACATACTCATTCAATTTTAATAAATTTTTTCAAAAACTAACATAATTACATTCATAATTTTCTATTTTAGTTCAAGCAGAGAACCTGCAGCTAGAGCAGTACAGAAGGAGCAGTGTTATAGATGGAGAGATAAAAGATGATAAGGGAGTGCTTCAAGTGTAAGTGATACGCTTTATCTTTATATACATATACCATACTCAAGACAGTTATCTATATATATATATAATGAGAATTTGTTTATTTTGCTTGTAGATATCGATAACAAAAACACAAGATATTTTCTTTCAGTGCTTTCGTTGCTATTGATATCGTATTGTACAAAGACTCTGAGCGAAGCACTGAAAGAAAAAAAAGACAGTATTCCGTGTATATTTTGTGGTAAGAAGTTTAAATTAGGGAAGATGCATGAGCCCGGCCGAGTTCTTTCAAGACATTTTTTTGCTCACTCGTTTATTTTTTATTGTTTATGCGGAAAATCACATACAACTTTGAGAGAACTCCAGCAACATACTTGTATTTTGAAAACTAAAATGTTTTTTGTTGTTGATATTGCTAGTTATGATAATTTTGTTTTATTTATTAATAAAAAATATTCTGAGTTAGTTATGAACATTACTTTTCCCAAAAATTTTATGTTAGTATATCTCTATCCAATAGAAGGTTATTTTTCTGGAAACATCGATTTAGATTTTGAGGGATTAGGGTGTAAATGGTTGGCAATAGCTAAAAAACCGGTTGCTGGAGATCAAAAGCTTTTACTTAAAACCCAACGTAAAAAAATGAGAGCGCTTATATCTTCAGATTCTGATTTTTCAGAAACTGAAGAAAGTAATAATGACTTAATTTCTGTTGCTAGTTCACAGTGCAGTCCAAAAACCAGTGTTTTAGAATCTAATACAACAGTTAACCCACAAACTCAAGTAGATTTAAAACAAAGCCAAAAGATTGATATAACTTCACTGAAATTAATTTTGAATATAAAAGATGGACTGAAAAAAAAGGGTTTTAATGATTGTGTTAAATTGAAATTAGCGTCTATTAGACAGAAAATGCAAAAAAATTCAGATTTTTCTCAAGAAGAAATTCTTGTATTAACTGCACTCTTAGGTGAGTTTTAAAATTTTTATTTCACTATATTTTTTATTATTATCATGGCTCTGGAATAGGTCTTATGCAACTACCCTATTTTATAATTTCTTACCACAAAATATATAGTGAATAGGATGTTTTTTTATAAATACTCTCTATATATATATATATATATTATATATACAGACAATAGTCTGTGTTTTTTTATGAATACTTTATTCATATGTATACACTTCATGTAGAATTGTTCTGTCATTAGTTTACCTAATGTATTATTTTTGTTTGTTTTGTGGTTGAAAACTCCATACGCTTCATTCTTACTGTATTACTTTGCATAATATTACAAAATAAATATTACATCAACTACCTTCAAACTGCATCCAAGTGATGAAACAGTAAATTTCACATCTGTATTACTGAATCTATAGCATTGTTATGAAAAAGACTGTAATTACTTAATTATTATGTCATATCGTGACAAACTATCAACACCCAATTCACAAAACTGTAAAACCTAAAGTATAATGCTTGTGGTTGTAAAAAGTCTTCTACTGTTTTGGTTTCTCAAACAAATTATAAAACATTTTCACAATTTTTGTGCAAAAGCGGAGTTGTCTTACCATTTTGACACAATGTGCCGACAACTTTTACATATTTTTTCAAAAACGAAGTTTAGAAATTATAAATGGGAGTTGTCTTAACATTTTTGAAAAATGAGACGATAACTTGAAATATTTATTTTTGTGTCGGAACATTGAAATTTTGTAACATTTTAGAGTTGTAACCCCGAAAGTTTTACAAATTGGCTAAATTACCAATGTTAAATATGGATAAAATACTTTATTACACTAAATATATACAAATTATTGCACAATACAAATAATATGTAATTTAATGTTTATGAGTTGTTGCTGATAGATTTTGGCGAGTCGTCGGTCATTCACTTGTACACGTATTCTATCTAAAAGCATACATAGATGTCGTTATAACAACTACATTATACTATGGTGAAAAATACGGCTATTAGTAGTTACTTATTACTAGTGAAGATTAACATACCTTAATTAAATTTCCGATATTGAAATCCTGCTAGCTTCGCTTGAAATGTGTTTGTCATCTTCATTGCTTTTCTCACTATCATTGTCGACAACTTCATCTTTTTCCTCAAATTTTTTGTTCTCAGAGTCATCATCAGTCATATTATCATCTTCTTCATCAGTATAAGCATCATTGTCATCATCATCATCATCATCATCATCATCATCATCATCATCAGCAGCATCATCAGCGGCAACATCATCATCATAACTTTTCATCAGCTCAGCATCGTCAAATAGAGAAAGTCTGAAAGCTCTTCCTTCTTTTTCACTTGAAGTAGATAGAAGCATCAAAGCTTCTTCAACACTCAGAATCGTGAGAATGTGTTTCTTTGTGCCGCTTTCAGTTGTCATCGTACTTTTATAGTGGATCATACCGCATTCATGATTTTTGATCTTCAAAACGTTCTCAGGAGGGACAACAATCTTCCCAGTCATCAAAGATCCGTCATTCATCATGTATCTGTAAGTGACAGTGTGAGTGATACGTAAAGGCGATGTATCTTGTTTTCGTTTTCGCTGCTTCGACTTCAAATTTTTCCAAACTGAAAGTCTAGTGAATGTCAGAAGAGTGTTGACAGGAATATTATCGAAAGTGATGATATCAAAGTATGCTTGCAACTGTTTCAATGATTTTTTTCTCAAGATTTTGGCTATAACTCGTTGTTTTAGCCCTTGATGATGATGATGATTATCTCCTACAATACGTAGATCGGGTTGATTTTCTTCTAGCTTTCCCATGTACACTACGATTTGTGAAGAGCCGGGATCAAGTTCCTGTAGCTCCATCGTAAGTTCTTTGTCAATCAGTGATTTGACTCGAATTCGATGATTGTTTTTTAAAACATATTCATAGTCCAATATACCATAATCTTCAACGTAATTAACATCGAAAACCTCCAATATCGTAGGAATTGGTAAATCCAACAAACTCACAAAATTTCCGATTTCCAACATTCCTTTCTGCATAGCTCCTGTCATTATTCCAGCCATCTCGAGCAATTCAAACTCTCTAAGTTTGTTTGCGGTATTATTCTTGCAGTTGCTGAATAAAAAGGAAATTGAAGCTTGAGATAATGTCACTATCGGTTTTTTGATATCCTCCGTTCGTTTGCCTTCACTGTTCTCATGCAGATATGTGTAGTCCGGTGTGGGACTCAAAGGAGAGTCAGCTGAAACTACATGATGATTCATTGCTATATCAGCATGAGCATTGGTGTTTGAGCGAGAAGATGTATCATTAAAGGTGTTAGGATTGGATCTTCTATCATCAATGTGAATGCCGTTGGTGGTGGAAATGATGGTTGTAGTGGAAATAGCGTTAGTGTTGTTGGTAGCTGTGATTGGTTCAATATGGAGCTTAGGAAGTGCTTTGGAGTGTGATGTCATCATACCTGCAAAAAGTAAAAGAACTTAGTTTAATGATGTAAATATACTGAAACTATTGTTTTATTAAAAGATTGTTTTTAAAAACTAAGATTCAAAAACCTAGATGTTTCAATTAATTAAAAACAAATAATTATTTTAGTGCTTCTTACCTTGTTGCTCTCCTAATAGCTGTAGTAGATGTTGCTCCTCTGTTAGTCGCTGTAGAACTGGATGCTTTCTGTGTGAAAACTATGGCTCTTATATAGCTAAAGTTGTACTGATTAAACCCTATGAACACCATCTCGTGTCAATCTCTATGAATCAACATTTGTTCACGCGAAGGAAGGTCAATGCTTTCGCGGGAATAAATAAATAATTTTCACGCGAATACAAACCAATGCTTTCGCGGGAATAAATAAGTTATTTTCACGCGAATGGAAACCAATGCTTTCGCGGGAATAAATAATTTATTTTCACGCGAATAGAAACCAATTCTTTCGCGGGAATAAGTACTTTATTTTCACACGAATGCAAACTGTTGCCTTCGCGGGAATAAATGATTTAATTTCCCGCGAATGGAAACCGTTGCTTTCGCGGGAATAAATATTTTATTTTCACGCGAATAGAAACCAATGTTTTCGCGGGAATAAATGATTTTATTTCCCGCGGATGAAAGTCAATGTTGTCGCGGGAATAAATACTTTGTTTTCACGCGAATGGAAACCGTTGCTTTCGCGGGAATAAATACTTTATTTTCACGCGAATACGAACCGTTGCTTTCGCGGGAATAAATAATTTATTTTCACGCGAATAGAAACCAATGCTTTCGCGGGAATAAATATTTTATTTTCACGCGAAGGCAACGGTTTGTATTCGCATGAAAATAAAGTATCTATTCCCGCGACAACATTGACTTTCATCCGCGGGAAATAAAATCATTTATTCCCGCGAAAGCATTGGTTTCTATTCGCGTGAAAATAAAATATTTATTCCCGCGAAAGCAACGGTTTGTATTCGCGTGAAAATAAAGTATTTATTCCCGCGACAACATTGACTTTCATCCGCGGGAAATAAAATCATTTATTCCCGCGAAAGCATTGGTTTCTATTCGCGTGAAAATAAATTATTTATTCCCGCGAAAGCAACGGTTTCCATTCGCGTGAAAATAACTTATTTATTCCCGCGAAAGCATTGGTTTGTATTCGCGTGAAAATTATTTATTTATTCCCGCGAAAGCATTGACCTTCCTTCGCGTGAACAAATGTTGATTCATAGAGATTGACACGAGATGGTGTTCATAGGGTTTAATCAGTACAACTTTAGCTATATAAGAGCCATAGTTTTCACACAGAAAGCATCCAGTTCTACAACAGCTATCAGAGAAGCAACATCTACTACAGCTATTAGAAGAGCATCAAGGTAAAAACTTAATAAATTACAGTTTTTACTCATATATTATTTATTATACTAAAACAACTGAACAAAATTAATCATCTGTTTTTTTTTGTTTTTTTTTCAGATTCATTGACAAAAAATGGAAATAGTTAACAACACAGAATCAGAAACTCAGCCTAAATCTTTGACTCAAGAGGACTTGATACTTCTACAAAACATATGCAATAAGAAAATTGAAGAGAGAGTGCGAATTATCTCAAACAATTGTAAATTCATACAGAAAGACTTGATAGAGCAGCTAAATAGTTTTCGAACTGAATCTTTTCTAACATTAAAGCTCTTAGGGAATGATGTTACATCAGACATTCAGAGATTACATTACGTATTACAACAACGACAATATCAACTACAACAGGTAAACACACCAATTTCTATCGAGTGTGCTCGTAAAGAACTTGCTCTAAAAAGAAGAAACATGCAGCGACAGTCCGCTCAAAGACAAGCTAGAAGGGTAAGGACTCAACAACGAAAGACACGAAAAGCTACAAAAACATCTGATTAACAGTCAATTTTTGATGACAAGGTAATAATTAATAAAAAAGTACTATTTAGTAAGAGTTTGTAGTTGTTTTAAATTTCTGTTTAACCATTCTATACTAATACATAACTTTTCATTTTAGTTCATTATGGAATCAAAAGTACATAGAACAGAAGTCTTCCTTCCTAAGTTTGTATTATTTAATATTTACTGACTCTAGCTATATTGTATGAGATTTTCCCTACTTATTACACAATAAATGTATATATTCACATATTGTTTCATTTTTAATCACTGTATTTATTCAATGTAGATATATCTCCTCTCTCCTCTCTCCTCTTTTTATCTCTCCTCTCTCTCAACATACTCTCTCCTCTACCAAATACTCTTCTCTCCTCTCTTGCAGTTATTTCCCAAAAACTGTAGATTTTAACCATCTAGAGGTCTAATTTGGTGATTTTCCAACATATTTTATAGCATTTAATATACTTATTATGTAATAAATGTATATTATTCAATGTAAATGTAAATATATTCATAAATATGCACATAATTATCCATATATACATAAATGTATAAAAACTAAAAAAAATCTCTCTCCTCTCTCTCCTCTCTCTTCTCTCCTCTCTCATCTCTCCTCTCCCCTCTCTCCAAAGACTATGCATTGATTGTCATTACAAGTTGTAGTGCTCTGTATGACTACATTGTAAAAAAAATACTATATATTGTTTGTCATTACAAGTTGTTGTGCTCTGTACTACTTAGTATTTACTAACTCTAGCTATATTATACAAGAATATTTTCCTACTTATTATGTAATAAATGTGTATAATCATATATTGATTCAATGTAGTTATATCTCCTCATTCTTCTCTCCTCTCTCTCAAAATATCATATGAGTTTGAGTTATGTAAAATAATTATCAAAACTTGAATGCCATACATTCAAAATCTAGCTGTCATATGAGTTCAAATTAAGTAAAAAAATAATCAAAACTCAAATGCCACTTAAATGCCATTCAAACGCCACTCAAGTACCCCTCAAGTAAAATACAATATAAACTCGGCGAATTCATCCAACGTCGTAACCCATTGCCTAAACTCCAAGATCTAATCCACAAAAAAACACTTGGTAGGGAGATCTGCTCATATATTACTACTCATTTTTCATCATCTAGACATCTGCTTTTTTATCGTACCGTAAAATGATTACTGACAAGCTTTGATTGTAACCATTGCTAGCTGGAAGAATGTATATTCAACACTTCAAAAGGAGATGGGTAAGCACAAATACATAAATTAGCAATGAAACTGATTTCATGCATACTCCTCTTTTGTGTCAAATATACACAATAACGCTGGAAGAAATCTTTACAACACTTGATCATTTATTCCTCTAACTATACTTCTAATGGAAATCAGCATTATTGTGTGAGGTAGGTGTCTAGGTCTGAGCAGCTAGCTAGCCATCACTCAGTTGCTACAAACTTACTAACCCTCAATCCAGGGCAATAAATAGATCGTGTGAACAGTCACATTGATTGATGACCTTACTATACACTGATATTTTTATCTTATCGAAACATCTGTCAGAGAGCGTCTGGTAAATGGCATAGTGTAGTAAAGCCTTTGGACTTCGCACTCATTATGCATGGTAGTGTATGGTGAAGCGTGGTAGCAAGCTCAATGTAACGTACCAATGCAGCGCCAACAATTTATTTTATATGATATCACATTAATGTAGATGATAATGGTTAAATCCGAGCAATGTGCTTGTTATTTCATGCTACTACCACTACTGGTGAAAAATGCAAATTAATGGATTCGATAAAAATTCAACGTCCAATAAAAGTAATCTACCCAAGCCAATCACAAAGTAAATGTGTTTGTATTCTGCCCTGTGAGTTGTCTCCTCTTTTCAAGTGTGGAAAACACATCCACAATGTTAGATTTACGTGGTATCTTAGGCACTTTTGGCAAGGAACTTTGCCAATCTTTAAAAGTTCTTAAAGCTAGATGCATGCAAATCTTCCAAAACATGTGGCCGTGAAAAAAGAAATTTATCGAGTTAATTTCCCTTACTACAATTATATGTTGTACATGCTATGAAAAATGTTAATTTAATAATAACAAAATAGTATTTATTATGGTTACAACAAGTAATAATTTTTACTAAAACAATGCAAGCAAATAAACAATATCTTTTGGTATTACTGTTATTTTGACCCGATGCACACAGATATTCAACATAACAAATTATTACAATTATTATGGCCTTGCATCAGCGATCGTTGCTTGCAGGACAACAACTCATTGTTTTTGTTACTGCATCAAAACTGAAATACTGATTGCCGTAAAACGGCTCTGCTTTTAATCGCATACAAGAACAGCAACTTCTAATTTTCAAAACTCCGTTGTTTCTAGCAAACACCTTGCGCTAATTCTCCTACAAATTGCAGCATGAAAAAAATACTACTTCGTACTCGCTGAAACAAGAAAACTCGCCCATTTGTCACAGTTGGGGCTTTGAGTTGTCTTAGCTGCAAGCACTTAGAGTAGGCTAGTACTAAATGTCTATACATAATCCATAGCATTCATTCTAAGTGGTGTGTTATAAGATGATTCACTTAGCAGCTATCATTGTTGTGGTTTCCACCCCCAATGTTGCAATGCTTCATCCACCACTGGAAGCTGATAGTACATAATGCACCCACGTAGCTATGTATGACACTAGCCTAGTTGTGACCGGCATTTGCAGGTGTATTCCATCACAGACCTTTTATTCTCACGAAAGGTAAGTTTTATTATTCTATTTTTATTACGATAGTTTTTTTGTTTGTTATAGCTTTCTTGACACTACAGCTCTACAGAATACTGTATGTAACGGGTAGTCTGCTTTCATTAAGCAATGCAACATGATTAAAACGTTTTATGTTCAACCTTAAAAGAGTAAACACAATCGTCAGATAGGCTCTCAACAGTTGAGAGCCGACCTGACGATACAGTACGGTAGTTGATATCTAGGATTCTGTGGTGGATACCAATATGATTGCAGGGTGTGTATTAATTATATCACAGCTATATTTGTAATTTATCAGATGAATGTTTTACTGCAAGGGCGAAGTTGCTGAAATTGCTTGCTGAAAATAAACTATGTAAAAGTAACAGACTAATGCCAAATTGTTAACAACCACTGCATATAGGAAACATCATTGGTGCCAGTTTTCTTTGCAAGGATTGAGAGCGGGTGTTGAACCTGCCATTCACTATTTGACATGCTGCGAACTCTACCACTAGACCACCAGATCACCCATATACTGATACAAAAACTTTATATTGTAGAGAAATGGAGGAGATAAAGAAGACACCCAACAAAAAGTTAACTATGAGTTATGATCATCCAGTAGATGAGAGATTTCCACTGGTTACACTTACCTTACCACAGTTGTACAAGTTACGTGCCAACTGTACCTTAGATACTGGTGTTACCTGGCATTCGTCTGCTGAGAAACTTACCTACAAGCAACTCTATACTCAGGTGAATTTGATTTGTTGTAAAAATTTACCTCCAATCCAGCCAGTCATTGTTCCTGGTAACTTCATACATGGTGCTGTCCTAGTATACAGGCTAACTTTGAGGGTTTGAATTAATACAATTAAACTCCCAGTGACCCTTGACAGCGCTTTTTTTGGTAATGTCTTACAATCAAACAAGTGCAATTGCATCTACGCTTTGTAACTGCAAATATCTCAGTTTGAATCTCATTTTTAATGTTGATAATTCTGAATTATTCTTTTCATCCTCTTTTAATGCCTGGCAAGTACTATACTACCTACAGTTTTGCATTCACTTACACGCGACTTCGGCAATAAGAGTGTTCGCAAACTATGTTCACCAAACAAATGGCAATAAAAATAATTAGATCAGCAATAAATATAATTGTTAAAATAATTATTTTGGTTGGAACTCGTAGATCAACAAAAGGATGTTCACTGGATGAAAAAATAATCCGCAAGATTTATTTACATTGTTTGTAGGTCGTGAATAAAACGGAACACTAAATAAATCATAACCAGCGAGCTTATATTTTTCATTTTTATGGACCGGTTTTCTATTCTTAAAAAATAATTCAAAATCTTACAATCATTTAAAATTTACTAAATTAAAAGGGTAGCTTTCCAAACTATTTCACTTTATGGTGACTTGACTTTCATTTTCTTGATTATTTTGACAATTGGAGTTATTTTCCTATTAATTTGTTCAGTAAACTGCAAAATTTATTGAATAATTATGATGTTCTAAACTAATGTTCCTTTCCAAACACGACTTACTGAATTACGAACACCTATTTTTTCTTCTACTTTAACAAACAGGTCATGAATACTCTTAATGTCTCTTATCTTTTCTTGTATCAGTAGCACTTGTGACAACGTGGCATTCCTTGGCTCATGCCGGCAATGATCTTAACTCATCATTTGGTTATAAGCTAATGACTTTGTTTTAGCAGTCTCTAAATAGCAAAGTTGGTTGCACCAACAGACAAGGCTCAAAATAGTCCCAAGTTTTGTGCTCAACTTTCATTCATTCCACAAGTTTAACATTTCAACATAAAATCTTTCGACCACAAAGGCCTAATTATAATTACTAATGATTGCTTAAAACTTCTTAGCCTTTGTTGCAGGGAACAAGGCTAGCTAAGGGTCTGTTGGCACTAGGGCTACACAGGGGAGACACTGTCCTATCTGTAGGAGTTAATGGTTCAGAGAGTGCGCTGTTGTTTATAGCTGCTACCATGATTGGAGTCAAGTTTTCTGTGAGTAGAGTTATATGCTAATTTCTGAAGCAAACTAACACTTCACATAAGAAAAAGTTGTTTTTGCTTCAGGAGTTCTTACTTTAGAAAATAGCCTTGAATTGCTAAATAACTGATAAAGTTTTCAAGTGATTTCATGATGAAAAAAAGAGTGGATGTGGAGAAGCCCATAAGCAGTTGCCCTTTTTTTTTAGTGAGACAACTTCCAGAGACAAATAAAAAATCAGAATGCCATTTGTAAAACCTTATTTTTTTTCTATTAAAATAACATCAAAATAACTGCAAACGATAGCAATTAAAAATTTTTGAATTAATTTTGAAGTTTGTTGTTTAAAATCAATGTCAAAAAATTTGAAAAACTCACTTGTAAATAGCTTTTGCCTCCGGCTACCTGTTGAAGGACATATTAGGGACATTCCATTAGTAAATGAGACAAATCACAGTCCAGTGTATTCTACACTTTCTATAATTATATGTGAATATTTCTCAAGCCAAAACTGCTTAATCATGGACAGTGACCTTCAACATCGCAACTTATCAAAGGACAATCCGCAGGTGATGCCACACTTATCTATGCAAACAATCACACTAGACAGCCTTCGTGTGCAATAGACAATTCCCATCTCACTTAGCGCTACAATTCACCACTGGGGAGTTGTTTTTTTGTAAATATCCTAGTTTTATTAGAGTTTACATTATATTGTGATGGATTTCGGTGAGCGATTGTGTGTGATCAGATGCACCAGGAGTTGCCTTACCTTAATTACGGAAGATGTTAGCTGGATGCCTAGCAACCTGGAGAGCCTGCGTACCAACGGATTCTGGAGACGTCTTAGCCAAGTATCAGTGAGGAACCTCGTACTAGGAATAGTTCTGGCGGCCATATTTACCTTATTATTTAAATATTATTATCGTTGTTTGTGCGCAGTTTTTAATGCACCTGTTTGAGTGAATGTAAATTTCTATGGCGCTGTATTATTTGAACGCAGTGTCCCAGTTTTATTAGCCAATCGTATTATATTATTTTAGCCAATTATATGTTGTGGGTTTCAACTGCACATTTACATGTTCTACTTTATAAGTATTGGGGTAGATCACCCAAGCCTTCAGAGTTCTTGGAGTAGTTATGAAAGAGTTGAATCACTGTAAGCGTAGGGTAATGTTGTGACTCCTCGTAATCATTTGCGGGAAGTAGTCGTTTTGTCAAACATGCCAGGATTATTAAAGCACTTCGCAACACCTCTCGCTGTAAGTTTTGCATCTTGTGTGAAGAATATATTATTATTGTCAACTGCAACTCTCCTTGTACTGTACAACTTGTGAAGCAGAATAACGCTTGTTAAATAATTAAACACTTAGAGATTAACTATACTCTTCGTAACTATTGCAAGTCTGCGTAACTCAATTGCTGAAGTTAATGTTGTTGGAAGTCTGTCAATTGCTGAAATCTATGCACGTGCTGACTAAGCAGAATTGACAGTGGAAACGGATCTGGCTGTGTTGCGTAACAGATCCATGTATTGTGTAGAGAAAGTCTCCCGTATCGAGACAGTGTGATTAATTAATTGATTAAATACCGTATACAGCAGAGCTGTACCACCGGTTGGCAGAAGCTGTATTACGGGTTTGTGCCTTGACACTAGTACGGTTCGCTACCCTTAGCCCTAGTGCTCAATAGCTTAGGAAGGCTAAAGTACACAGTGGTCCGGTGAAGGCGTTGAACCATTGCTCATACTAAAATCCTTTACAATATTATCATTAAATTATGTTTGGAAACTTGACCAAGTGCAGATTTGACTCCTTAAAACTCAACTGAAGGCACTTGATTGTCCATGTAGTGTTTGATAAACTTTACCTCGTTAGAAAGTTGTTTGTAAAATAAACTAAAAATATTGTTTTCATTACATATGGATAAAAGACTTTAGCTACAACAATTGCTGATTTCAAGCAAAGGAGCTGTTGTGTCTAATAATAAGCACATGAATTGTCTCATGACTGCATTAAATTTTTGAGCATTAAAATCTAAAAAACAGCAGCATTAAACGTTTATTAGTATAGGTATAAACTTAAAATATTTCTACAAGATGAGGACAAGTCATGTAAATGGTCAAATCAATAATGGCCAAACACGGTGAGCAGTTGACACCATTACCATGTTTCCATATCATGACAAATTATCTCCAAATCTCTGCGGTTTGCTACCACAAATAATTGGTGACAACGGCATATATTTCCATATATTTCTCCGTCGGTTAAACCACGCCCGCAGAGGCAGTTGCAGTCAGTATGTTGTTAAGTGCAACTTAGCCTACTAGCGTTGCAGGCTGTTTTTATTATTATTTTCCTCTATTGTGAAATAAATATATGAAAAAAAATCACAGAGTTGTTGGCTAGCTAGGGAAGCTGTGTGGTGACAAGAGATTTTAGTAGCACATTAGTTATCTTTCAATAAATGATCTTATTTATAATTAGTTTGTAATAAATAATAAAAAAGAAGCAAGTGAGTTCTTCTTAAAAAAATACTGCCATTTGTTTTTTATAACTGCAATTATTATCAATTACCAGCAGCTAAGATTCGTTCATTTCAAATCTGTTGTATTGTTTCATAAATACCAGTGTAATAAACTACAAATGATCATCATTAATTAAATATATACACACAACAAACCAATGATGCTTTGCGGTTACAATCGATAATTTGCGGCTTCCTGTTTTATAACGCATGCCTGGTTTTATCGCCTTTGGAGACATTAGCATTTCCAATAGCAATAAACATCCGGAATTTGGCTTATCGCCAATTTTTCGCTTTCAGAGAGCGACAAATTTTTTTCCACCGGTCTCACGACAAATTTATCGACAGTGGTATTTCCAACATAAACTTCTCTTTATTGTCGGCAGTATAGCCAGTTTTTCATGACATGGAAACATGGTACATGAAACACTCAGAATAAAATACTGAAACTTGTGTTTTTGTTGCGATCTCACTAAAAACTGTTTGTCTAAAAATTTAAAAGCGGGGCATGCTCAAACTTTGCGTTATTTTTAACGAGAGTACTGTAATGGAAATTGCCCAGAGCAGCCATGCCGTAAGATAGTGTGCCTACTGGCTTGATAGCTAGTAGTGTACACATGAGTGAGCCGTGGGCTGGGAGTGCTAGCTGAACAAGCACAAGCTTGTTCGGTTGATAGCACAGTACCTTATACAGATGAAGCAGACGATCCAGGGACCCTCACTGAGTCAAGATCAAGCATTGAGGATTGCAAGCTACGTACGATGGTTTGACGTCATCTTATTGCTATTTATAATTTACATTTGAATATTGGCGGCTAGCCGGGTTCTCAATGCACCAGCTATGTATGTGAGTTTTTATGCTTAATTCACCCCATTATGATTCATATCTCTGTTGCGCTAGTTAGTATTTAAGCCAATCATATTCCATTATTTTCAATTGTTATCCTTTACTATAGATAGCGAGGCAGTTCGCCCAACGCTTAAAGTTGTTTTTGACTTGCTTAAAGTTAGTCAGAACTAGTTTTAGCTCAGGCTGAGATAGTATCTAGTCTATAAGTGTCAGCGATTGCTTGTACCATCTTAGTGTCAAGTTACTGTGCGCTTGTAAGGACTATTTATCTGGCATGCTTTTGTGTTTTACTAATAAATTATTATTAATCTGAAACAATTGTATTTAGTGAGACCGGTTGCCTGTATCACTATAGTTCGCATGCCTTGCAAACCGGATCTGTCTGCTATACAGACCTTCTACAACAGAGAGCCTATACTACCATCTGGTAGCACCTGCTGTTCGTATCCATTACCTTCTACAACAGAGAGCCTATACTACCATACCGGTAGTGCTTGATATTCTTATTGATTTCCTTCCACAGAGAGCCTAAGCTACCAGTCTATTTGCACTCTGTATTACCGTACTGCAATTATCATACAGTACAGGTGTCGGTGAAGGTTGCTCAGAATCACAGTGAAATCCTTTACATTGGTATCACAGCAGTGGGATATTCTCGTGGACGAGAGACCCTGTTAGAAAGTCAACCAACGGCCAAACACACTGTTTACTCTTTCCCCCTTTCTCCCCGATTAACAGTGCTTTCCCTCTCATACAATGATCCAGTAGACCACCCCGCTACCACCCCACAGACACTGCTTCCCCCTTCACTTTGATCCTGTGGCAAGCCTCCCCCTTCCCCCCCCTCTTGACAGAACACCCTCATACTACTTGAAGAGCATACAGCATCTGTGTCGCTTGCGGAAGCTGAAGACTGCCTGTCCTGAAGTGAGCTACAGACAACATAGCTCCCTTTCCAGTACGATCACCTACCAGAAGATTTGTCATCCCATACAGCTGAATACCCTGCTGAAAGAAGATACAGCCATTCCCTCTTGGATGGCTGCGCACAGAGCCAGAAAAGCAGGACGACTGCCAGCAGGCACATCTGAAGCTGCAGCCTTTGACCGGCTAGCACAGACGTTACAAGGAGTACTACAACCTTGTACCCTTCCCCCTGCACAGTATTTCAAGCCGTCCAAGTTCAACAGCCAAGGTGACATTGAGTACTTCATTACTCGATTCATATAATTTGCCGAAGCCAATAATTGGAAGGCTCATACGCCGCTGCTCCATGTCAGAGAAGCACTCCATGAGGATGCAGTGGATTGTGGCAGGCCTAACAACCTACAGACTATGTTTACCAACTTCTGTGCCCTTTTTGGCCGTACATGCCGTGAAACCTTACAAAACATAGTACACCTGAATATAGTAGCAAAGACTCCCCTCCAAGAACATGCCGATGAAGTGGAGAGATTGGTATGGATTGCATGTGAAGATTTGCCAGCTAGACATGTAGAGAGAATGGTGCTAGAGACGTTCATTTCTACCCTAGGTCACCCGCATCTACAACGTCATCTGTAAGCTGTGAATCCCCGGAGCCTTGATGAAGCTGTTTGTGCTGGGGCTGAGTTCCTCCACATAAGAGCAGTTTCAGACGACACCAAGCCAACCAAAGTTAGAATGATAGAAGAAGGAGCGTATGAAGAAGACAACGAAAATTCCGAGGAGGAATGCTTTAAACTTTCCATGACCCATTGCTGTCATTTCCAGATAGCTGCTGTAGTCAACCGGACTCCAGGAGAGACAGAGCAACTGTATGTAGCTGCGAGTAGTTACCCCTCAGTGAGGTACTCCTCTCCACCCCTGCAGCCAACACCAGTGCCTGATGGTGCAATGACCAGGTTGTTACAGACGGTCCAACACATGGCCACTGAGTTGCAACAGTTGAGACAGTGGCAGCATACAGTGCATGTACCTCCCCCTCCTACCGTGTATACTCCCTTGCACCACACAACCCCTGCTCATCCTACAGTGATGCAGCCTCCTGCTCAGATTCAGCCTGGGGCATATCACTCTTCCGTGGCACCTGTTCCCCATGCCGTCGAGCAGCCACCTCCTACCACAGCACAGTGGGCACCCCCACCCCCCCCCCAGTGTTGTAGTTGTGGACAGGCGGGCCATTTCAGTAAAGATTGTTCCATAAGACAGAAAGCCGTCACTAAAGCTAGAGCAAAGCCTGTGTCGGGAAACAGGAAGTGCCCGCAGTAGCTACTTCACCGGCTGCTTGTGATAAGGCAACAAGGTGGAAAAATGAGAAAAAGAGGGTAGAGAAACGCAACCCTGTGTACTCCACTCCCTCAGGCTGGCCACCTCTGAAAAAGAGAGAGTCAAAGGGAAGCAAGAAGAGTAAAGCAAGACCTTCTGCCGCTCTTACCGGATCTTTAGGACCTCCTCAAGAGACGAAGATGCCACTCCCTGCCATAAGTAAACGTATTGATAAAATGAGTGAGCCAAAACGCCTTCTCCAAGCCATCCCATCACTACTAGAGATGACACCCGAGCAGCCTGCAAGGTTACAAAATCACAAATGTGTGATAGCGCAAAGCCGGTGAGCGGCGGTCTTGCCAGTCAGTCAGACAGAGGAGTGCCCTGCACACGCTGAAAATAGAGTCTTGCCTTCCCCCTCTCACACAGCTAGAGTTAAACCCACTCACTTATCCGATACTGAAGTGGAAAGGCCGTACAGAGATAGTTACTTCCTACCTGGCAAGCTAGAAAACAGACCAGTCACCCTCCTTGTTGACATAGGATGTACTACCAACCTCCTGTCAAAACATATATTTGATCTGTTACCACAGACAGTTAAGAAAGCCATACGAAAGAGTGAGTCATATGGAATTATGGCCGATGGCACTCAAATCCCTTTCTACGGTACAGTGACAACCACCCTACAGCTACATCGCGTGGATACCTCAGTCACGTTTGTAGTCAGTCAGATAAATGAGGACGCTATTTTAGGCATGCCCTTCCTCACAGGTCACGACTGTCATCTCAAATTCAGTGAGTGCGCCATAGTCATAGCAGGCAAAATGATGCAATGCACAGACAGAAATGGCACCCCAATGATAAACAGTGTAAGGAGTCTCCACACAATACAGCTACCTCTTAGCATAGAGCCAGCTAACCTGTGCAAGACCACCACACAGAGTTGACTTCCCCCTAGCTTAGCAGAGCTGTGTCCAGGGGAGCCTCCTACTGCCACTGAACCCCCAGCACCAAGCGAAGCGGTGGTGCCAGTTATCAGTGATAGGACGTTGCTGCCTCAACCCAGCAACACTGCCATATGTAGCCTTGTGTCCTCCACTTACTTTCAGTACTTGTTTAGAGTTTTCCAGCAAGTATAGCAGAGTGGAGTTAACCTTTAACTATACGGAGGCGAATTATCAAAATTGGCAAATAAATGTATAAAGGGTACAGCAAGTCACGATGGAGTAGTAACTATACCCCTGACTTCCCTACTGGCTCTACCCCCACCAGAATCACCCTGCAAAGAGACAGAGTTGTCTCCCCTTCCTAGCAGGTGTGCACCGAGTTTGGAGAGGCCAGGGAAGCAGAGGCAGGATACCCAACCAATTTTCCCCAGCATGTTTGACGAGAATAGAGCAATTTTTTTGGTCAGAAATGATCCAAACATACAAAAGTTGTCTCCTCTCCTAGCAGGTGTGCACTTGGCTTGGAGCGGACAGATGAGCAGAAGCAAGCCACCCCACCAGTTGTTCTCAGCAAGTGTGATGAGAATAGAACAAGTAGTTTGGTCAGAACTGAGAAAAATGTGCAGGAGTTATCCCCCTCAAGAGCTGAGGTAGCTCCACTCCCCACACAGGCTGAGGACCTGCCACCCAGTGAGCCAGTGCAATGGTTACCCAAGGGCATGGGCCCTCTTACGTTCTATGAACACCCACTATGTTGTGCGATCATAACAAATAAAAGAGTGGATGCAGAAATGGAAAGTAAGAGAACACTTGAGCTTCAAGCGGTCCTCCTGGGTAAAGTTCTGATTGAAAATCCTGCAAACTGAGTGTCAGCAGAAACGGCCAGAGTCCAGCGCAGCTGTCTGTAAAAAGTCAGCTCCCTGACAGAAGTATTCATTAAGCGCTAGAGCCCTAAAGTTGAACCCTCACTATTGTGATGAGAATAAGTTGCCAAACCGGCGAAGGCCACATGGAAAGGTGAGTAACTTTTGAGTCGATATAGCCACCTCCCATGCTGGGCTTCATTAGAAATAGCACAGTCTGGCAGACATCTTAGCCAAGTTCCAAGCATGTACGGAAAGGTACAGGCACACAAACATTGCAACTGCTAGTTGGTCCATTGTTCCTCATCCACCCTTGCCCACTAGTGGTCAAGGACAGTCCAGCCGCCCACGCGCGGGAACCACCATTGCTTTGCAACTTCTCACAGTGTCAAGACGTGCTCTTACTGCTGCTACCGATTCCTACCTTACTACTAAGATGGATTGCTCGAGGAATGTTCTTCAGGAGCCTGGAGATGGAGTGTTACAGCTCGAAGAACAGGAAGACTTTCTGATGGAGATTTCAGCTGATGCCGATCTGCCACCGCCCTCTGTTCTTCCTTTGCTGTCTCAAAGTTCCGTTCGTTCTTCCCCTCTGTACTGGTCACCACCCCTGCCACTTTGGCACCCTGTGCAGGGAAGTCAAGAGAGAGGATGCTCTCTTGGGTGCTGGTGACCAGGCTGTTCTTGTGGAGAGCTGGATGCGTAGACATGGCTCGTCTAGCAACCCCTTGGCACTCAACCATCCCCCTCACCAGCAGCATACGGAGTTTCTCTCGCTCCCAACTTCATCTCTTCCCCGTGTGACCACTGCACCAGCCACTCTGACTTACAGTCAGGGTGTAGTCAAAGCAGCGCACCCCGTATCCCCCCTCCGTGGTACTCCCACCTCTCACCATGCGGTGAGTATCCCATCTCCCGTATGGGACCCCCTTCCCCCTCTTCCGTGTAGCACGGAGTCGAGTTTTAGTGCAGTTACTGTGCTTGGTAAGCCAGCTACCGACACTCCCATGCCTCACAAGATCACCCGTGAACGCATGCAAACACTGGGAAAGATTGTGCTAACTAAGAGGAGAGGAGCTTTGCTCTTGGCTGGGCTCTCTAAACAGAGCAACTCTTCTACAGCCACTCCTTCCTCTGAATTGACACTCCCTCCACTGGTAGTGAGAGCTGTTAGCACTCAGCCAGGTCCACTGGTACCCATCGGGGACTCGATGCCCTCTAAGCGCACACAGAGAAGCCGAACTGCATCTCTAGCGCCAGTACCTGTTACTCCTACTGTACCACTGAAGAAAGATGAGCCTTCTTCTTCAGCCCTTACCCCAGTAATTCAGCTAGTAGATGTAGCTGCCTCCCGTCCTTCTTCACCTATGGTGATGGAAGAAGTAGTTACTCCCCACTCTACTGGGAAGAAACCTCCCATTGTTCGTTGCCTCCGCCAATGGATTGCTCCCTCCACAGAGAAAGCTATCGCAAAGCAGCTTAAGAAGGCAACGTCTGCGCCCTCTGTAAGTTCCAGGCGAAGAACATGCTACAGCTCTCCGTGCATGTGCACCAACACTTTGTGCAATATTTCCACTACTTGAAATACTCTAGCATTAGTAAAGATAGTGTGTATGGACATCAGAAGAAGAGAGGTGGTCCAAAAGACCCCAACCATGACCACGGTTAGGTTACATCTATGCTGTAGATGGCGAGAGCTATCCTGCATTCTGCCAGTACCAGAAGTGGACGGCGCCTGCTGCTTTGGCCCGTGTAAACCTACCCAAACGGGTAAGGTACCAGTTAGGGTACTTCTCCCAGTCTCCACAGCCATGGCTCCACCCCTGCTGGGACCCTCTACTCCACAGTCTGGAATTGTTCCTTTTACGGACATTCCTCTGTCAGGTTACCGGATTCCAAAGAAACCTTGTACAGTGACTGTCTCCTGTCCCAGGACTATGGTTGTGACCCCCAGTGTTCCTTCCCCCTGTCTCTACACCCCTGGTAGTGCCTAGAGTGTTTTCACCCCCTGTTCCTGCTGTACTTTCTTCCACAGAATCTCCACCTAGTGGAGTTGATCTGTCAGTACGCTTCTTACAGAATAAGGCAAGGTCAGCCGTTGCCATCGAAAGAGGCATGGCATAGCTAGAAGCTCAGCTCCAGGATCTCAGAATGAGGGTGATGTCTGGTGTACTATCAGACACAAAAGTCGCCAAGCTCAGGGTGCAGGCTGCACTCTTGAAGGTAGAGATAGCTAGTCTCAAGGACGCAGCGCAAATAGTGAGACGCCAGCTGTTTTAGTGCAGATGCCCTTCCCCCCTTCTTCTTTAGCCGCACTGGCTCGGCGCCACGCCCCCTCTGATGTTTACACGGTTGTGTGAAACCCAGTTTTAGTATTACACTTTTGCCCGGCGATGGACCTCTATTCCTCACTCCCTCTGCCGGTTGTGCAGACAGTGGCTTCTTTAATTACACATGGTTTTGTGTCAAGGGTCGTGCAATTCGTATGTATCGCTCTTGCTTGCCAGTGCACATGGTCTTGTGCCAAGGGTCATACAGTTGTACACAGCTCTCCTGAACTGCAGGGTTCTGCAGTCGACGGTCTCCTTCCCTTTTGAGACTCTCTTGTATATATATATATTTACTCCTTATATATATTCTCCGACCCCCTATCTATTCCCGGCCACCCTATGATTTGTTAATTATCAGTACGAAAGTACATATAGTTGAAGCGGCCTGTGTAATGGATATTGCCTAGAGTGGCCATGCAGTACGATACTAATCTGAAAAACGTGTATTTAGTGAGGCCGGTTGCCTGCATCACTATAGTTCGCATACTTTCAAACCCGATCTGTCTGCTATACAGACCTTCTACAACAATGAGCCTATACTACCATCCGGTAGTCCCTGCTGTTCGTATCTATTACCTTCTACAACAGAGAGCCAATACTACCGTACTGGTAGCGCTGAATATTCTTATTAATTGCCTTCCACAGAGACCCTACGTTACCAATCTATTTGCACTCTGGGTCACCGTACTGCTATTATCATACAGTACAGGCATCTATCTAACAGCTGTCGGTGAAGGTTTTTCAGAATCACAGTGAAATCTTTTACAGTGTTGCAATCTATGTTCGCCAAACAAAATGCAATAAACATAGTCAAATCGGCAATAAACTTTATAAAAAATTACCATTTTGCTTGGAACTCGTGGGCAACAAAAAGTAGCTCACTGAATCGGAAAAAAAAATCATAGAGCACTTATTTATATTGTTGATAGTTCACAAATGAAACTGGACAACAAATAAATTTTAACGAGCGAGTCTAATTTGCTTATTTCAAAAGACCGGTTTTGTATTCTCAAAGCAGTAGTGAGATAAATGCGATTCTAAGAAATATGTTAAATACAAATGGCGACGTTATAAACTATGTTGATTTATGACGATGAGTTTTTCATTATTTTTTTGATTACGTTGAAAGTTTTGAGTTATCTTTTCATAATTTGTTCAGTATTCTATAGGATTTTGCAGAAAAATTATTATGTGTCAAACTAATGTTCTTTTCTATATTAGTTGTATTGAGCTACAAACACATTATTTTTGTCCTTTGGTTGACGATCACGTCCCAAATACTCTTAATAACTACTCGAACATTTTAGCGCACACAAAGTAAAGATTAGACCAATCAACACATACTTTTACTGTAACGTAAAAACCTTATTATCGAATACAACATCGTTAGTGATCATGTAAGTTGTAAAAAGATGTTTACAAACTTCCTTAGTTTTGTTCTTTTTTGTTATTTAATAATTTTGAACTTTGATTTATTTTTTTTGTTCAATTCTTTTCGATTAAACAGTTTGTTTATGACTTCAACTTTTTAGTTGAGATATTTGAATGTTTCATTGTAGGCTCCCTACCTCTATGCACCACTAGACCACAAAATTACCTTTTACCTCAAGAATGTAAGTATCTAGTAAAAATCATGGTTTTATGGTCACACCATATTGTAACGGATTTCAGTCTGCTTTCCACAAAATTCTACTGGTCTCAAGTATTATCCCTCTCCAGAGGGGACACTGTGCTGGTATGACAGTGACAACTAGTAATCTTTTGCCGGATCAGTTGGCAAACACAGAGTCCATGGCTCGGACAAACTAGACAGAGTGTTAGCTTGAATAATGACTTTATTCATAGATACCAATGGGGATCTGGTAGAAGTTATCTCCCAAATACTGATGTGGCCGGATCCATCGTTTAAATAATTTTCTCGGTTTTAACATAGGCTATATCGTAATATCCGCTGGCAGTCGGAATTATAACAACTCTCAGTAGTAGTAAATAATAATAATAATATAACAAAGTTTAATTTGTAAAATAAGAACAACCCTTTTTGAGTTGAAATCAAAATTATCAGACAAAAGTGCATAAAAAAATGGGTGAATGACAAAGGAGTTGGTAGGAAAATATAATAGTAATAATTAATAAATATCACCATCTATTTTCCTACCATCTCCTTTTGCTTTCACCTTATTTTCTAATAACTGCATCAACACTCGAAAATTGTAGAACAACAAACAAAAGCAGCTGTAGCAGTCGAAGTTTACATCAGCAATGATTAGTATAATCAATAAATAATAACAATAAGTAAATTATGAGTAATAATAAATAATTAAAATAATAATTAAACTTTTTACTACGCTCTGTTGGAACCACTACCAACAGTTATGTATCATACTGTGATACCTAAATCAATTCACAAAACTAACACGCAAACCGCGCCTACCTTCTGCATGTCAATATCATAAAAATAACAGGTGAGCATGTCATTCTCATGTAAAAATTGATAATCCGAAAGTGGGTGTGGTTTGAGTGTGAGTTTTTTGGAGTTAGTTATTGTAGTAGCATAATCGTTGGTACTATTGCAGTATTGGTGAACTCGGCTATGTTTCTGCAATTTTTATAGCCTCAAATCAAAAAATATTATTTGCACAATAGAATAAACCTAAAAAGTCCTAAATCATTAATTTTGTTTCTCATTATTTAGTCACAGGCCACATGAAGTCTTTTTATTTTCCCAAAAGCTTTATTTTTGCCAAATAACTTGCTGCATTTTTGTCAAAACAAATAAATAATTCAGCAAGTTATAATTCCTAATGATAAGTTATATGATCGACTAAAGCATTTCCGGGTGCATCGCTAAAGGGAGACTATTTCTACCAGGTCCCCATTCATAGGTTGGCAATCTTCCAGGGTAGTGGCAGTACATGAATGAATGCACTGATTGTGACAAAAAAATCAGCCTTTAATATAGGCAGGCTGACAGGAAGTAATTAGCATATTACATATAGGCATTCGTTGGCAGAAAGTAAATAGACCAATGACATGCAAGATATAAAGAGTTGGCAAAATCAACATAATATGGTTAAATAAAAATGGTGCCAAGTGGTTAAAGGACGAAGTCATGTCTCCATAGTCCAGTTAGCGACTCTCCAGAGTTCTGAGTTTGTACCTATCCTTTGGCTGATGATTCTGGTGATCCAAAAATATACTTCCCGCTCCAGAGTTAGTGTAAGTTCTTAGGTGGTTTTGAAGATCCTAGGTTAAGGGGGCCATCTTGAGCTGGCCTAGTATCAGTAAACCGGGTCAGCGAGGGGTCACTACTGGCCACCGGCACAGCAAGCTATCCTACTGTCGCAGACCTTGTATACGGCAGGGGTAAACTTCCAACGCATTTTTTATTGGTGTTTTAGTAGCAAACGCTCTGTTTACTAATTGCATGCACCAAAATCTATCACAATATTAACTTTAGCATGAAGCATAACAGAAATGCACATTCCACAAGCTTGTGAACACCGGAAATCGCCACTAAAACTTCACAGATGTACGTATCAAATGTTCTTTGGTTTTTTTGGTATGAAAACTGAAACAGATAAAAAGCTGTGTTTAATTCGAAACAATTGCTATAGCAGCCGATTTTATAATGTTTTCGTCAAATTAGCGTAAACATGGCCATAGAATTGATAATATCAAGATGCTTGAAGTCTATGGTAATTGTCTAATTTTCAGTTGGAACCTAAGCTAATAATTATCGGGCACACTTTGACTGGCCTTGAACTAGAAGATCCCTACCCTGAAGTTCTACTTTGCTTGAGCAAACTAGCCAATGAGGATCCATCGTTTACATTTCCACATGTGTACAGAGAGAGAGGTGCTGCACATACAGAACTTTCTGGAACTCTGCACCCATGGTAGCAGTTCAACTAAATTGATTGATTTTTAACCTGAGTTAAAAAGTTTTCCTCTTCAAAAATTTCATTTTTGAGAAATCATTTTCATCCTATTGAGTTTGATGAACAAAAGTCTCAAATAATTTTCGTAATTTTGTAGGTTGAAAGAAGTAGACTACATAGAAAGACTCATTGAGTTAGGGGAAACAATTGCTGATGAGAGTTTGGAAGCAAAGATGTCGGAAATGACACCCAATGAGCCATGCTATTTCTGTTTTTCCTCTGTATGTACACATTACTTATTAATGGAACTGCTGTCATCAAGTTTGATGATTCTCACACATTTTTCTTGGTCAAGTTGCATTTTAAATTAAAAAAAATGCAATTAATTTTTAACTTTGTCTTAAAACTTGGCACTTGCATTATGGCTTGTGTTGATAGCATAATGTTATTATAGAAGTTTGTCTTTGTTGATCAAAAGGGAAGCTCAGGAGTTCCAAAAACGATTGCAGCTGGGGCGGCCATCTTTGCCAATGCAGGAAGTAGAAGAGCAGAGAAATGGAAAATAAATTCCAATTCGAGAGTTGGGACTACATCAATGTGCGCTGAGGATTACGGTTTGATAGAAGAAATCACCAGTGCTTTCTATATTGGTAACGAAGTTCTTGTCCTTCCCGCAATAAAACACACCAATATGGACGAAATCTGTAAAGACATGATTAAAGCTATAGAAAAACACAGGTAATTACAAAATTCGAAAAATTTCCACAACTTTCTGAAAAGTAGAGTCTAGCCTAAATTCTAAAACCATTTATTGTTGTTGTAGAACTGAGCTGGTGTACGGAGACCAGTATGCTTTTTCACACATAATCAACAACCCAAGTATTTTTCAAGACTTTGACATTTCTTGTGTGAGAGGGCTTATATTCGCAGGAAATGGCGTATCTCCAAGTTTCAAACGGTCTGTGGCGAACCTCTTCCCAGAATCTGTGGTTAGTGATATAACCCAATGTTTCAGGCAATTTTTTGTATTTTCAACGTTCAATCTATGGGAATAGAGATGGTCATTCTCAGTAGTCATTCAGTATTGATACCAGCTTCTACTCAATTTCAGCGCTATTAAACATATATAGCTTTTGTGTGATTTTTATATGATTGGTGAAATTTCCTTATCCGTCAAGTCTGAGGGTTGTGGAGAGATCGCCTAGTGAACTTATAAGACAACTTGTAGTCTGTTAACCCATATCCACTCACCTTTTTTTCTATTGCTGTCACCTCACCAACCACTCCACTTCCTTTCCATGCAACCCCCCTCCCCCCTATCCACTTACACTTTCCCTCTCCCTCTCTAAAAGTCACTTTTAACCCCATTTCACTAATAACAATTCTTATTTTCCGGCTAAATAAAAAATAATCATTATGATTTTGGAAATTCCCAGACTTGTTCATTCTTTTACACCTTTCTTCTCACTCACAAACACAGCCGTAAAATCTTACCTGACTGTTTTTCTTGAGGTTCAACCAACAAGTATTGGACCTGTTGAATAACCTGTTGCATATGTTTTAACTTTTGCTAGCTGCAACTTTTAAATTAGCAAAGTAGAAACTCAAATACGTAATTATTGTTTCTTACGGCAATAAATTTGTAGTGAAAATGATTCCGCACAAAAAAACTCTGCATTATCTTTTTTGAAAATCTCTTCTTGTTCCTTCCCCTGTACCAGAATTAGCATCGCAGGGTGGTGTTAAAGGTTATTGCACGGTGTTGAAACATGGTTTAACTTTAACAGGATTGGTACGGTCTTTCTGAATACTCATGCGGTTTGAGCCTTGAAGTAGGAGATATGGTGAATGACGTTTTCACTGTGGGGAGATCTTTCATCAATCAGGAAGTAAAGGTAGTAGACAAAGAGGAGCAAACTGTACCTGTGAATGGTAAAGGGGAGTTGTGGATTAGAGGTAATGCTGTCTTTCTGGAGTACATGGGACAACCGGAGCTAACCAGCAAAGTAAAAACCAGTGACGGATGGTTCAAAACTGGGTGAGTTGACACTCATCAACGCTGTCACTTTTACAGAAGTAGTTTTCATTAAAATGTGTTTTGATATGGTGAAGCTTTTTCCAAAAAAAAAATTTTTTTATAAAAATGCGGATAGCTCATCAAAAGAAGATTAAGTAAATTTTTTTAAAACTTTTTACATAGTTTCAAATTTTTATTATTAGTATTTATACATAACTGGAGCCACATTAGACACTGCCCAGCTGGTTCACCAACTCAACCAACTGCTTTTTACATCTGTGCTAAAGGCATCAAAATTTATTTCTTATAGTTTTATTTTTTTTTCTTTTTTTTGATGTTAATAAAGAGATAAATTAGCAAAGAGATAAAATTCCAGCAATTAAACACCAAAACGAACAAGTTTATTCAAATAATTTACTGCATATACACCCTGTGTTATGTTTTTTAATCATTATACATGGCCTGTATTAGCTATTTACCTGAAAGTTACAAATAATGATAAAATTTCCTATGGTTTCAAGATAATGTTGCTGAACCAAAAAACAATAGGTGATCTTTTACATATTACATAAGTAAACAGTTTGGAGCAATTAATAAAAAGACTTCTGAACAAGAGTCACATGCTCACAGAAAGAAAATTAATTACTATTGCTACCAAAGTAACCTAAGAGAAAATTTAATCGAATCGATTACTTTTTGATTCATATTTAAAACTTGCTCTAGTAACACAGTGAGAAATGAAAAAATGCTCTTTTTATTTTTTCCCATAAAACTTTTTTCAAAAGTATAACTGTTAAAGAAATTTCTCACACGTTTTATTAGCAAAGTTAAAAATCAAATTAAATTAAATCAAACAGAGTCTTTCAATTTTTTTTCAGTTAAACCAAATCATTTTTATAATTTTGTTGCTGCATATATTAAAATGGTTGTTTACTTCATTATCTTGATTACAAAAACTTGTCAATTTTTTTAAAATCCACGAAAAGCCAACTTGCAAAAAATAATAACCAATTTTTTTCATTTTTTGAAAGCTTTAAAGACTGTACAACATGAGATTATACCAAACTTCAAATTTTTTTTGCCACATTGAATTTAGGCAGTTGCTGTTACATGTACAATAGTTTGTTTCAGTTTTTCTCAATAAAAACGAAATCTTACATTGCTTAAAAGGTACACTCCTTCAAAACTACTTGGAAACACATTAATTTGTATTTAAACTCTATATGCTTACATTGCAGCGATTTGACAAAGATGGATGAGGATGGAAGCGTTCAAATAATTGGAAGGAAATCTTCATGTGAGAGATACAAAGTTTACAGCGATATCGTGTACGCTCAGCCAATAGAAAAAGTTATGAGGACCTGTCCGAAGATAGAAGAAATTGCAGTCGTTGGACGGGCGACAGGGACTTCTGTAGGGGATGAACTTGCCTATTGCGTTGTGTATGTTTATTTTTCATTAATTAAACTTTATTTTCGTTCCTAAAGAAAATTTGCATCTGCTAACTGTTGACCTAAATTATAGCTAGTGACCCTGTTAGTAGCAGTTCTAACTGAACGTTTCTCTTCTTTTTGATTACAGGCTGAAAGAGAAAGGTAGCATGAGCGTTCAAGAGGTTAATGCATTTGCTATTACTAAAGTAAGTTATCATGAAAGAAAATTTTTCATTTTTTCCTGGTAAAAATTTTTTTAAGGCAATCAAATTATGTTTTTCAAGTTTAAAATATCCATTAGATTAAGTTTCTTCTTTATATTGTTTGAAATCTAAATAATATTTCATGCATGAAGTTATCATTTTTTGAAACTTTTGAAAGGTTATAAATCATAGAGCGTCCATACATCATCATCGGTTATCAAAAGTTATTACACTAGAGTGTTTTCCCAATGAGTTGACGAACGAATTAACTGTGTGTATTCGTATGCTGATGAGAGTTCTTCGTCGATGCTGGAGCTGTTGACAGTCAACAATGACTGACTGATGTTAAAAATCTTTACTCTCTGATTGGACAATAATTTAATCAGCGAGTCAAAGATATAGTGACTTTCCATGACGCGACGCCGTAGCGCTACGCCGTAGCGCTACGCCGTAGCGCTACGCCGTAGCGCTACGCCGTAGCGCCACGGGTTTTCCCCGCTTGGAAATGGCTATATCGCTACTAAAGTCGTGATTATGTGGCGCTATTGAAAGTCGCTACTAAGTAGCGACTTATAATAGCGCCAGACCACTGAAGCGTTATGGAAATAGGGAATGCCGTAGCGCTACTGGTTTGCACATGCGAGTATTGTATTTCCAGCATCACTGCAGTCAATATAATTAAATAATTTGGACAGAAATTTCAGTGATATGAGACAGTTGCCTTTCAAGACCACTTATATTAATTAAAAATGATGCAGAATTAGTGATCACAAATATATTTATGTGTTTTATTTTATATTAATTGTTTTTTTCACTATTTTAGATACTATTGATAATAATAAGAATTAAATAATAATAAATAATCAATTGGCCGTGGTTACATAATAACAAAAATAAATAATTATTTTCAGTTTAATAAATAAATTACACATTAGCCAAGCACTGCTGCTTCAAACTTTTTCCTGTGGAGTATGTAGCATTAGATGAAACAAACACACGAAAAGCATTTAAAACCAATTGTTTGTGGAAACAAATTTCCTTCATACAGTAGTTTCACTCATTGACTCATTAGCTCAAAGTCGCTGTTGACTCGCTAATTAGGGTTCATGACCTTTGGCTTTCTGTAATTGCTGGCTCATGGAAAAGCTGATGGTTTATCACTATTGAGAAGCACTGAGCCATGACACCATTATGTAGCGCTACATGGAAAGTTAGTTATAGATATTTTTATCTATGCAACAACAGGCTTGCACAAAGTTACTAGTGGCAATTCATTGGCTATTGGTTGCTTATTTCCACGATAGTGTGGCAGGTTGAGTTGAATGTTTGTCGAGAAATGACAGCAAATAATGTTTCATTCACAAACATGGTGGTGTGGCCAGGCCCTGAGAGTTAGTAGTACCATCCTAGGATATGGCAGTATGAGTGGGGTGGATGTGAAAAACGTACGGCAAGCCGTCAGATGAGCTAAAGTTTGTAATGAATTTTCTTGAATGCGATGCAGCTACTGGCAATTATCTTATTCTTTCTGATAAATTTGAGTGAGACTGCCTGTTTCTCTCTCATATTTGCATCCCAATTAGCATGTTACATCAATCCATGTTATTACTCAATTACATTGATTACGGAGATCTTAATGTAGTTGAAATGAACCAACAAAAAGCTAATGATGGGTTGATGGAAGACATGTTTTTATTGATACACTAAGTGGGGGTGTTTATTATTCGCAATATAGTTTTTATTTAATTATTGTAAAAGCAATTTTTTTCTTAATTTTGTTATTTTTTCCTTCAAACACTAATTATGTGTTTGTTTGTTGGCCACAGGGATAAACAGTGTTCATATTAACCTGGAATATTATGAAGGAGTGCGCAGCCATATCTAATTAAGTAACAATTAGTTATTATAAGAAATAATTAATAAACAGTAATTATATTTATATTTGAAAAATTTTGCTACTACTCTAGCAATAAAAATATTTATGAGGAAGCGAAAATGATAGTTTATTTCAAAAAATATTTCTGATGACAAAATTATCCCAGAAGGGCACAACTTCCAATAATACAATAGCAGCCAAACACTTCATCACATTACAGTCAAACACTTCATCACATTACAGTCAAACACTTCATCACATTACAGTCAAACACTTCATCACATTACAGCCAAACACTTCATCACAATACAGTCAAGCATCCAAAAATTATTCACTCATTCCAGTGATTTGGTTTTGTTTGAGTTGACCCTATAGCTCATCCATTCAGGTGATGAGAATTCTAACTCCACACTCATTGGTTTGTGTTCATTTATGTTAGCTCAACGGGCGTCCTCAACCCAAATTGTTTTAGATTGCGTATTCATTGGAATTACTGGTTTAATTTAGTTGATTAATGCGCAATCGTTAGGGTAGCTCTCTTGTGGAGAACACATTAAACTAGCATTTTGTCTGTAAACTATCTTTACAAGCCAATGATTTTATTGTTGTACAAGCCCTCATCAATTTTTATTCATTTTCTAACCGCAGTGTTTTTACACTCATATAATAACTCTTCGCAAATTTAACGGCAAGAAAATTGTTTGGGGAAACTGACAGTCTTAGATGCATTGAAGGCAGAGTTCAGAGACTCATAGCTATGTTTGATAAGTGGGCAAACTAAATAGTTTTCGTTATTACTTAATAATTATCTATTAATTATCACTAATTATTATCCAGCTATTTTTATTATCTAGTTATATTCATTTATAATTAGTTCTTATTTATAATTAATTGCTTTTTATTATATAATTACGATCAGCTATAATAACTTATTGTTGTTATTATTACTCATCTACTTTTTACAACTAAAAATCGATTGTGCTGTAAGCGTTCAACAACAACCCGTGTGCTACTAGAAAGAAAATTATTGCGCCTGTTACTCATTATGTTGACAGGAGGGGAAAACTCATGCATACTGTTTCAATTGGATCAATAGGAACGGTTAGCAGTGCTAACTCAAATGAATGCTTACCAACATGGGCCAAAATTGAAACCGCACAAACCTGAATGTAATGATAAACAGTTAAATACGACAAAATCTAAACCCCACATTCAAAAGAATTACTATTGCACAGTAGTTAAAAGCACTGCAGTAAACCGCTATGAAATGGAATCAGCTACAAATCCAGAACATTTTATCAATAAACAGCAATTGATGCGCTATACTTTCCGATTGTGACATTACAGGTTGAGAACAGTACAGAACTACCAATCAGGGTGTTTTTCTATGACAAGTTTCCCAGACACGGGTCAAGAAGCAAGATCTCCAGAGCAGTTTTAACAAAAGAAGTTACCGAAATGGTGGAAAAAGACTTTGGTACCAATTTTGTCGATCTTTCCTACCTTGAGGAATATAGTCACACTCTAGGCATATAGGAAACAGTGGATTTCCACACCAGTAGGTCATCTGACGTTTTACATGTAACCACAGCCTGTTCTGCTATAGATACAGGGAAAGTTTCATTGGTAAATGATTTTAGTTGTTACTATTTTCTATATCATTTAACATTATTTTTTATAACTGTGTTGTCATGATTTCATGCAAATGATTTAATTGTTCATTAAGGTGATATAAAAAAATTAAGTTTAAAACTAGACCTATAGTTAAATGTAATCAATTACAGCCAAGCACAAATAATACTAATCTTGACCTCAAGTATTTGTTTGTTTACAATTTTTGTAAAACGGGCAGTGTTGGTTAGTTTGATATTATTTTTTAATTTTTATATCTGATTATTGATGAAGATTTTATAAGCAATACACGTTTTCCATAAAAGAAATTTCAAGCAAGAACGGAAAGGTTAACTTTTGTTAAGGTATTTTCACATGTGTTGTGGCTCACGCTTCTAGCTGGGCATATTAAACAAGGACTCTTATTAGGGATGAGCGGTGGTTTTTCAAAACTAAAATAAATAGGGGTACTCAGTTTTTGCTCCTTGGTGTCCACAAATCTGTACATCTTGGCTTAGATCCAATAATTCTACTACTTCTAGTTACTTAGTGATGATAAGAGAGTAAAATAGGCAGATAATAGTTCCCAAACCCCAAAGCCCAGTTCAATAATAAGTCACCTGTATCTAAAGCTTTTGTAAGCTATGATACCAATAAAACTTTTTAAAATAAAGCCAAAACACATATCGATCAGTGTCATTCATGAGTACGTGGTTCAATAAATCATGAACATTATTACTGTACGTCATAACGCACTAGGCTAGTTAGGTTTGATTCTATTATCCACACCCACCCATCAGACATCTTGATCCACCCCTTAGAGTCAAGATCTCATAATAAGCCAGTTTGCAATCACGATGTTACTAAGATATGACTTCACAAGCAGAGAAGTTGTCTTCTCTTTTGAAGGGAGGTGTTAGCAGTTTAAAAGTTTAACTTTTTAATGGAAATAATTTGAGTTAGCGTCAACAGTTATACGTAAATATTTATAGTTATAGGTGAAGTTGTTTACAAACCATTTCAGTGTTTGTCGCTCTAACCAGCACTCAATACAAAAAATTGCTTAAGCTAAGATTTGGTTTCTTTGCAGGCAGTTCACATTTGTTAACGTATAGCAAGTAGTATCAACTAAAACATCAATAAGTTCAGCATTTTGTTAGACATATTGATCGACTAAAATGCTTAATATTTTTTATTTGTAAGATTAAAACAAGTTAAACCATCAGAGGAAATTAATTGATAAAAAATACTGTATGCTGAAACTGGAAAATGGGAAAAAGTTTAATGTTAGTTTAATCAGTATCTGCTATGTTAGTTTGATTTATAAATTAGGAGCTAGTTTTATTATCACCAGTTGGGTGCACGCATACTAATGCTGAAGATGCAAAACGTAGCACTTTTCTATGGTAGCAATCTCTTGCTTCGGTTAGCTGCCAACAAAAAATTCAAACCTTCTAAAAGCAGTTTTTCAACAATAAGTGCTGCTTTTTTACCCTTATGCAATAGCCACACACACAGCGTTGTTTTGGGTCCGGCAGGTACAGGGGAGGAAGTGACAAGGTTAGTAAAACTTTGCTGATGGTCACCTGATCTGAACGATGTTATACTATGCAGTGGAACATGTTGAAACTTTCAAGTATTCCGTCGCATTGAATGTAATGTGATTGGCTGATAGTTAAATTACATTGCACCAGGTCAAGGTTAAGTTATAATATACATATCTATAATCCTTTGGTTGTCATTATAACAGATTTTATAACAAAAAAATAATAATAATAATAATAAGAATAATAAGAAACAAGATGATAATTACTATTGATCATTGCCATTGTGATTTGTTGTTAGTGTGATGAACATAATGATAAGAAAATTAAAATAGTTATTATTAAAAACAATTCATTACAGTATTACTCGATCGTATTTCCCAGAGTCTCTCAATAGATACAACATTTTTACACCTAACGCTTGATTGTCTTTGCTAGCTGTCATGTCGGATACTTTCTTTTTAAACTCTTCCAATCGATGTGTCATTCTCTCTGAATCTTCATCACTATCATTGTCAATTGTGTTTCTAGCAAACGGTGATGATGGTGAGAGTTTGGGTTTTTTAGCAGAGCTCCAGCTCTTTGGTTGTTCGTACTCTCCCCTAATCTTTGTAACATCGCTCCTATAATTTTCTGTGCCTTGAACATTTTCATCTGACTTTTTGTACTCAAACAAATAGTTTTTGATTTCCATTGTCATTTCAAACAAAATATTCTGGATTTTTTTTTCAACATCTCTCACCATTTTGTTTTTTGTTGAGTTGTCATACAATGATGATGCAAATTTGTCTTGGTCCATTGATTTAGCATCACTGATCTTTTCCATTGGTTTAGGATACTATTCTTCTGTTATAAGAAAAATACGTTGAGTATTTTTTAAAGGCTGAAGAGTCACTTTGGATTGATATTAAAACCTGTGCAACCGGGGTGATTATAGCCTCTAAAAAAACTACCTCTACCAATCTGCATTAAAATTCTTTGTTTGTCAGCAATTGTTTATTGTGCAGCAATCAGTTTTTTGTAGCTCTTTCTTGAAGCGCTGCTACTTCATAAGCTGTGTTGTGTACCAATCAGTTTTTGTTGCTCCTTCTTGAAGCGCTACTATCCAATAAACTGTTCCGTACCTAATAAACAGTTTCTAATATAATGTTTTTGTCACTTGAAAGACCCTATCAATTGCTGACATGATTCCTTTAATTCATCATTATCACCATATTGCTTTGATGTTTATTATAGTTTACTAATAGCATTTTTTTCTTTTGATTTTAGATTATCAACAACTAAAGCATAAATATGGATATAGTCATAAGTGGACATGTACATAGCTATACAATGTTAACATGGAAATGAATGTGGACATGGACATGAATATGTAGATGAATATGGACATGGATATAGACATGTACATAAATGGACATGAATATGGACATGGATATGGACATGTACATGGATATGTACATGGTTATGTATGGAAACGGCTTAAATTTTCTTGTAATAAAACTATACCAATAACTGTACAATGTTAATCCAACAATCAAACTCACAATACAAAACTCCGTATAAACCTACGCAATTATAAACTAGTCAACCTCATGATTAAAATCGACATAAAAGTTCTTAATATAAACCCCCTGCACAATAAATACCACACAAAAAATTAAAACACCTGGTGCATACAAAAAGTAGCTCAGGCTACACAAAAATTTTCAAACAGCTGGTGTACACAAAAAGGTACCTCAGGTGCGATAAACAGTACCGTGCGAACCTCCATGACAATACCTTAACATACAATGTCTAAATTTACATACCACACCAATAAATACCAAACATTCTAAACACCTGGTGCACACGAAAAGGTACCTCACAGGTTCTCATGGTAACTGGTGCCTAATTAAAGTACACCTGGAACCAGGAGAACGTTCTCCTTAGACTCCATGGCAGAGATCTGCTGCTATATTACTACTTATACTTACAAATTACTAAGCTCGAGTCCATCAAACAAATCAGACTCTGAAGTTCCACATCTATCACATTAAAAGTTATGTAACTGTATATATACATATCTATATATGTATACATGGCTGTATGTGTGTGATAGACAATACTTTGAAAATATCTAGTGTGAAATAACTCATTTGTTGCCGTGTAATCGTTGCTTACCATTTTTCAAATATTGCTTTTAGCTATTGTTGATATGAAGCTGTTGGTGTTTGGTGAAAAAATTTATCTTATATACAAAAATGTAGGGCTAATGCTGTAATCACTAATCAAAGTACTAATCTGAGGTAATTGAGTGGTAATTAGGCGTGAAAATTAAGTGGAAATTAAGTGGAAATTAAGAAGATGTGTTTTTGCCAACATTAACCTGTGTAGTCTTTTATCCACAAAAACCTCTACTTAGCTCACTTAATAAAATAATACATTACACAAAACTGTTGTTATTATCTCAGAACTGATACTCCTACAAAATACCCCATGAGGTTTGCTCTAAAATCACTTTTTAGAGGTATTTTTTGTGCAAGGTTCATGCATAGTGAAATTACTACTTTAAGTCGGTGTTTTACCCAATAAACCACATGTTACACCTTACACTCTATTGTTGTAAAGTTTCTCAATTCCAGAATGCGTACTAAATTGTCATGCAGTTGCACATTGAAACACACTCAGCTACATTAGAATGATTATTATACTCATAACTCATGCTAACATCGTACATTAGGATGCAAGCCACCAAGTATTTAGGTGGGTGTAGGCTGGACTGACAACCAAGTGGATAGGAATACCTAGTTGGATGGTTATATTTGAAGGTGTATCAGTCCTGGGATTACTATTTGTTTCAAAACTTCAGTTAAACATTTGTTATGTAAAAAATAAAAAGAGCAAATAACAAAATTGCACTTAAAATTTTGCTAGAATGTAAACCAATGAATGATCTATGAGTGAATTTTAAAAGCAGTAATCTAGCGAGTGTGTTCTCACCATCAATTTCCCATATAGTCTTTTTTATCCAGAATCAATCAACCATATTAATAATTACTATACCTGTAACTTTCAGCTTACATCTTTCACTACATTAGATTTTCAGTCTAGAACAATTGTCTGTTTTATAAACACAAACACTTGACTGCTTTATAAACAAATTTTTAAACCTCTCCAAAAGCTATTACAGAAGATTGAGTTTTTTGTTTTAAAATGCAATTGATAGCAGAATACTCGAAGAGCTAGGTCGCAAAATAAGTAAAAACATGTCTAATCAATGAACATACCTTCTAGAGCGTTCCTATCATACATACATGTCAATGTCTGTGTTTGTATTTGGTAAATCATAAAGCGTTTCCAAAAAATGATAAGTCTACAAAAGTGATATACTGATATGTTTTATCTGCTCATTTTATTTTATCTTAATAACGAATTTACACTTAAAAGTTAACTGGAATGCAAAATAAATACATAATGTAGTTATTCAATATATTTTAGTCTATACTATTCAATGAGTATGTCTTCAAAAACATTCACATTGTACATGCATATTGTCGCTCGTATGATCAACTGGAATTGTAAAGCTGACTTGCGTAGCAAATAGTCATCTGTAATATTTAATGAATATTCCTTCTAGAACATTCACAACTGTAGCAAACAGTCATTTGTAATATTCAATGAATGATCCTTTTAGAATATTCACAATACATCTATCAATGTTGACGTATAATAAATTATTTTTCTAAAGCTGAGTTGCTATCGATGATTAATTACCTTTGTAAAGCGTAACCAAAAAGGACTCGCGTAAAACTTGGTTTGTTTGAAAACAGGATGCAAACTTTACGTCGACTACAATAATACCCGATAAGAGTTCGCTTAAAACTTGGTTCGATTAAAAACGGGATAAAAACTTTATGTCGACTACGATCCATTGCAAATTTGTTTAGCGGACATTCTGAAGTTTTCCAATTGGTTTTCCCTTGATGTATACAGCTTACTTACCCGTAAACATTCGACAATTGCTTCCGTCAATACTTGTAACTATTGTTGGAAATAAATAATATACTTGTAACTATCGTTGGAAATAAATAATATACTTGTAACTATCGTTGTAAATAAATAACATAGTAGACGATAAATTGACGTAACTTTCAGTCATATAAAGCTTAGTTCTTCATAAATATTTGACAATTTTTTCCTTCGATACTTGAAAGTATAGTTGTGAATAAACAATGCAGTAGATAAAGCAATAGTGCTACTATTGAAACCTTATTTAAATTCAAGTAATAATAGATATAATTCGTAACTAAAACATTTTTATCGGTAAGTACATAGCTGTACAATGTTAATATGGACATGAATATGGATATAGTCATAAGAGGGTATGGACATGTGCATAGCTAGACAATATTAATACGGACCTGAATATAGACACGAATATGAACATGTACATGAACATGAATATGCACATGAACATGAACACGAACATGGATATGGACATGTACATAAATGGACAAGGACATATAAATAAATGGACATGAATATGGACATGGATATGTACATGGTTATGTATGGAAACAGCTTTATTTCTTGTAATAAAACTATACCAATAACTTTACAACGTTAATCCAACAATCAAACAATACAACAGTATAAACCTACATACCACGTTTGTAAACTAGTCAATCTCATGATCTAAATCAAAATAAAAATCCCAATATAAACCCCCTGCAAAATAAATACTTGAAAGCAAACAGAAAAAATAAAAACACCTTGTGCAACAAAAAGGTACCTTTCAGGCTCTCATCATACTTGCTAACATGACACAACATCATTTTTATACAACACAATCCCCCCAATCTAAATCATCATACAAACCACAATAAAAACAACCCCTGCACAATAAATACTTAGTTAATCATACAATTGCAAACTAGACTTTCAAAACAATCAAACTGGTGCACAAAATAAAGTAACCAGGTTCTCATGGTAACTGGTGCTAACAAAAAGACACTCGGGACCAAGAGAACCTTATCTCCATGACGGAGATCGGCTCCATTTAAAACATCATACAAATTCATGTATCTAAATCAACATACAAATTACAATATAAACACACCATACACAATAACATTCAGAACATTCAGAATTATAACACCTGGTGCACACAAAAAGGTACCTCACAGGTTCTCACGGTAACTGGGGCCAACTAAATGTACACCTGGAACCAAGAGAACCTTTTCCTTAGACTCCATGGCAGAGATCTGCTACCTTATTACTACTAATACCTAGATCTGGCGCATGTTGTGTGCCCTAACAGTATGATGGCATTTCAGCTACTTTATAATTCGGTTTAGTGTTCACAACCATTTTTCATTCGAAAAAAGTATATTTTAAAACTTGTGTAAAAATTATTTCTCAAACATTATTTCCTATGCTACTAATTAATGTAATCAAACAGGCTTCATATTCAGTGTTATTGACCCTGCAAAGTAAAATACGATGATTAAGTCTTTCAAAAAAAATAAAACCACAATTCCCATTATTTTTCTCAGTATCTTTTTTATTTACAATCAGGTAACTAGTTCACAATTTATCAATACACTTTTCATCAATCTAGACATCTGCTTTTTTATCATACCGTAAAATGATTACGGACAAGCTTTGATTGTAACCATTGCTAGCTGGAAGAATGTATATTCAACACTTCAAAAGGAGATGGATGAGCACAAATACATATATTAGCAATGAAACTGATTTCATGCATACTCCTCTTTTGTGTCAGATATGCACAATAACGCTGGAAGAAATCTTTACAACGCTTGATCATCTATTTCTCTAACTATACTTCTAATGGAAATCAGCATTATAGTGTGAGGTAGGTGTTTAGGTCTATGCACCTAGCTAGCCAGCACATAGTTGGATACAAACTTACTAACCCTCAATCCAGGGCTATAAATAGATCGTGTGAACAGTCACATTGATTGATGACCTACTATACACTGATACTTTTATCTTATCGAAACATCTGTCAGACAGCGTCTCGTAAATGGCATAGTGTAGTAAAGCCTTTGAACTTTGCACTCATAATGCATGGTAGTTAATGTATGGTGAAGCATGGTAGCAAGCTCAATGCAACGTACCAATGCAGCGCCAACAATTCATTTTATGTGATATCTTATTAATGTAGATGATAATGGTTAAATCCGAGCAATGTGCTTGTTATTTCTTGCTATTACCACTACTGGCAAAAAAAGCAAATTAATGGATTCGATAAAAAGTCAACGTCCAATAAACGTAATCTACCCAAACCAATCACAAAATCAATGTGTTTTTATTCTGCTCTGTGAGTTGTCTCCTCTTTTCAAGTGCAAAAAACACATCCACAATGTTAGATTTACATGGTATTTTAGGCACTTTTGACAAGGAACTTTGCCAATCTTTAAAAGTTCGCAAAGCTAGATGCATGCAAATCTTCCAAAACTGTGGCCGTGAAAAAATGAATTTATCGAGTTGCTTTCCCTTACCACAATTATCTGTCTTACATGCTGTGAAAAATTTTAACTTAATAATAATAAAATAGTGTTTATTATGGTTACAACAAATAATTATTTTTACTAAAACAATGCAAGCAAATAAACAATATGTCTCGGCATAGCTGATATATTGCCACCATGACACACAGATATTTGGCATAATAACTTATTATAATTATTATGGCGTTGCATCAACAATCGTTGCTTGCAGGACGACAACTCGTTGTTTTTGTTACTGCATCCAAAACTGAAATACTGATTGCCATAAAACGGCTCTGCTTTTAATCGCATGCAAAAAATACGAGTCCCAATTTTCAAAGCGACGTTGTTTCTTGCAAACACCTTGGGCTAATTTTTCTGCCAGTGGCTGCAAATACTACTTTGTACTCGTTGAAACAAGGAACTAGCCCATTTGTCACAGATGGGATTTTGAGTTATCTTAGCCACAAGCACTTAGAGTAGGCTGATACTAGTAGTAATATATGAGCAGATCTCCCTACCAAGTGTTTTTTTGTGGATTAGACCTTGGAGGTTATGCAATGGGTTACGACGTTGGATGAATTCGCCGAGTTTATATTGTATTTCATTTGAGGGGTACTTGAGTGGCATTTGAGTGGCATTTAAGTGGCATTTGAGTTTTTGATTATTTTTTTACTTATTTTGAACTTATATGGCATATAGATTTTGCATGTATGGCATTTGATTTTTTTGATAGTTTTAACATTGTATATAAATGAAAACGTGATAAGATTGTATGGTTATTGGAAGTTAAGATGTCGACAGAGGATGATGTTGAGATGAGACCGATGAATGAAGTTGGTACTATTGATGGTACTGATATGATAGATGTTTTACCGAGTATGAAGCGTAAAGCGTTGATAATTATGATAATTTTGGTATTTGTCGTAGGGTTTTCCACTTTTGGAGGTGTTACTGAGTTTAGTATGTATGAAGAAGCTATGGAAAAAATACAAAAAGCGAGAAACTCTCCTGTTGGAATCATAAATGAAACTACTGTTGATTGATGAACATCTTTTTATGATGAATGGGAAACCTGAAGATTATGACCCGAGGATGCGATCTCCTTTTACAGCAATGATTGCAGGACCAACTGGATCGGGAAAGACGCAAGCGATTTTTCGAATGATTGAAGCTAGTCAGACTATAGCACACCCTCCACCAACAGAGATTCACTACTGTTATGGAGCCTACCAAAAAGCCTTTGATGATGTATCAGGAGTGATTTTTCATGAAGGCATGATAGATATAACAGTGAGTTTTCCCAGAGATGGTAAAAATCGATGGCTGATAATTGATGATCTCATGGATGAAGTTTCTGGTAAAGCCGATGCTAATGCTTTGTATACAAAACATAGTCATCATTTGAACATAAGTGTGTTTTTTATTGTTCAGAATCTGTTTTTAAAAGGAAATCGTACAATTTCCTTGAATAGTCATTATTTTTTTCTTTTTAAAAACCCTAGAGATGCTTCTTCTATTTCCTATTTGGCTCGACAATGTTTTCCATCAAAAATAAAATATGTACAAGAGGCTTTTGAAGACGCGACAAAGAAACCATACTCTTATTTACGAATAGATACGACTCAACAGACGAATGATCAACATAGACTATTGGGAAATTTTACATCGGATCTCCCTATGATATTATATGTACCCAAGTAAAAGGATATAAATACAATTACTATTCACTTCACCTCAATCATATTTTGTTATTCAACGACGCAACACGAAAGCATTATAATGTCTAAAGCTTTGGAGAAAAAATTAACAAAAAATGCAGCTGTGTTGTTATCGCTCAACAATACAACCTTTGCTATTCAAAAGTCTGTTATAGCCAAAGCCAAAAATGAGTTTATTATGACTCTAATGGAATGCGCTAAAGCTATTATAAATGGAACGATACCATTGACATCATCTCAGTATAATGAGTTGCAGCGAAACGTGAAGGATATTAGCGCTTTAGTAAGAAAATCAACGTTAGATGATAAGAAAGCTGTATTGCAAAAAGGAGGATTTTTAGGCGCTCTACTAGGACCTATCATCAGCAATATAGTTCCTGGGTTACTTAAAAGTGTGCTAGGCGGAGGGAGAAGATAAAGATGAAACTCTCAACACGAATGATGCGAAATAGAATGGCGATTTTAGCTCTGGATGATCTGAGTAAGAAAGGAAAAATCGCTATAGTCGAAAAGGCTAACTCAGATTTGTTTCAATCATTGATAGAAAGTGTTAAAAATATTATATTAGGTAATGTTCCTCTTGATTCTGAGCAGTTTATTGAGTTGCAGCGTTACAAGAAGGAGCTACATAAACTTAGTGGTAGAGGGAGAGTTGATGATAAGCGTAAAATTTTGATTCAGAGTGGTAGAGGGAATCTTTTGGATGCTATTATAACACCTATTGTATCTGTTTTATCATCAATAAAAAGATGAATCGTCAGCCTTTAACATTCTCCAGACGTAATTTTATACTCACTGAAGATGAATACTATAGATTAACAGAAAGAAAGGATGATAAAACAGTGGTAAAGGAAGAGAAAACCAGACCTCCATTGTATTATAATCCTATGGAAGCTATAACAGTGAGAAATATGAAGCGAAAGCGAAATGATCTACTGGAAACGGCTTATGATTCTGACTTATCCTCATACGAAAAGTTAGATGAAAATGTTGAAAACCTACGTAGGTATTTGTCTGATGTCAAAAAGATTAAAAATAACCAAAACCAGACACAAAAGGATAGTTGGAATCTCATTAAGAAAAAAAAGACAGAGTCTACTTTTCCTTTGGCCAATAGCACAGTTATTGATAATAAACCTAATGTCTTTTCACCAAATGTTGATAAAGACAATGAGTTAGAATCAGTGAAAGTGGTTGATGATGATGATATTGGGATGGAATTAATAAAAGGAAGGTTGTTTGATACTGAAGACACAACCTTACTAGGAAGTACATTTCTTACTGATGGAGAAGATGAGCACGATAGTGAAAGCGAAAATTTAAAAGATTTTGAAAAAAAAGCAGCTGATTTAACAACAAAAAAGAGTGATCAAACGATCGCTGTCGGAATGTTGAATAATCTGAGTAAAATTGGTAGATTCGACTCGGAGAAGAACAGACTGAAAATTGGAGAACATTGGTTGAATCCTAGGACTTCCAAAACTTTACTACGAGACGTTCTAACCGAAGGAGGTAAAATACAATCGGGAAATACCAATTACAGTAGATTTAAAAGCCTGCTAACTGATGAAGGAATCACAACTGTCAGAAAATCCCCGCATCGAACACGTACTCAGAAGAAAAAGTTGGTCGTTCCCGGTACTAATTCATGGACATCGACACGCTAAAAGAGTTGTATTACAATCCTGCATTACATACATCTCTACGAGGAGCTAGAGCTTTACTGAAAGCTCGTAGAAAACGAGAGGGAGAAAAAAGAATCCGTGAGTGGTTGAGTGGTGAGGATGCCTACACGTTACATAAAAAAGTTGTAACCAAGTTTAAGCGTCGTCCTACAATTGTAGCTGGAATAGGGGAGCAGCTACAGGTAGATTTGATGGATGTTCGATCTCGAAGAGATGAAAATAATAATACATCATTTTTACTGACTGCTATTGATTCTTTATCTAGAAAAGGTTGGGCTGTGCCGCTCATCAACAAATCAGGACCAGTAGTAGCAAGAGGATTGAGAAGAATACTAGAAGGGGAAAACTATAAAGCTTTACAATCTGATAAAGGTAAAGAGTTTGACAACGTCAATGTCAAGACTCTGCTGGCGGAAAAAAAGATCAAGCGCTTTACAACCGAAAATGAAACGATAAAGGCATCAATGGTGGAGCGTTTTAACAGAACTTTAAAAGAGAAGATATATAGATATTTGACATATAAAGATGACGATAGATACATTGATGTTTTACCAGAAATGGTTAATGCATACAACAACACAATTCATGGTGCTATAGGTATGAGACCAAATGATGTGAATTTTCAAAATCAAGAACTTGTATGGAATCGTGTGTATGAAGGAGGTGAACATAGTTTAACTCAAGAAGCAAAACTAAAGATTGGGGATTATGTGAGAATAAGTAAGGCAAGAGGAGTGTGTGAAAGAGGATACACCCCGAATTGGACGATTGAGATTTTTATAATCACCGATGTACTTATTGATGAAAAACCTGTTGTATATAGGGTGAAAGATTTAGCTGAGGAGATGATTGATGGTACCTTTTACGAAAAAGAGTTGCAAAAAGTAAAAAAACCCACGATTTTCAGAATTGAAAAGATACTGGGAAGAAGAATGAGAAGAGGTAAAAGACAGATTCTGGTTAAGTGGTTAGGTTATGGAGAAAAGTTCAATGAGTGGGTAGATGAATAGTTTATAAGGAAACAACGCTCGATATAATCATCATACGTTGGGAAAATGTCGATGCTGATAACTTTACCCTCAAACTCTAGTGGTGAAGAGTTTCCTGATAATAACAATTCCGAATTTACAGTGAGACTGTATAAATATTTGGTTATCAATGGCGGTAAATGGGAGGTAGGTCTGCTAGATATGACTTATTCTAATAATTGGAAAAATGTTACCGAAGGGAAAATATATCTAGAAAAGACTAATGTCTCTGGTAAAAGCGAAAAGTCCTTCATCCTAATCGGTAATGGAAGATATGATAGTATAGAGGAGTTGGAGGAGATTATACGAAAGAGAATGAATGAAATGGATTTAGACAAGAAGTTCGCCATCTCCTACTAACAAGATCACCAACACCGCTTTACTAACTAACAGTGATCCTGATACTGCCATAAGCTTTTCCAAAGATATAGCATATATTTTTGGATTTGAATCAAAAACTACATACCCTCGTGGTAGATACAATAATATCACACCCCCTGATATAAATTCCGGTTTAACATCCCTGTATGTTTATTCCAACATTGTTGATAATAGAATGGTAGGAGATACGAATGTACCTTTATTGAGAGTAGTTCCAGTTCAAGGAAAGAAGAATAGTGTTGTGTATCAAGAATTTAAAAATCCTCACTATGTTGACGCTTCATCACTAAATAGTGATATGATTAAAGTACTTATAACGAGTGACGACGGTCAACGAATACCATTTGATGGTGGAAAGGTTGTGTTGACGGTTCACTATAGAGAGAAAAAATTATCATGAGTTTGGTACGATACACCCCTGAGGATTCAAAAGATTTTTTTGATGAGTACTACAAGATGCAAGCTGGAAATGGAATTGGAGTGTATAGTGGACGACGAGTGATGCCTAATATGAGAGGAAATGGACTTGGTAGTATTTTTTCAAGTTTACTTAAATCTGCAGCACCAATGCTGAAAAGAGGAGCAATTAGTTTGGGGAAAAGAGCATTGTCTGTAGGTGGAAATGTAGCGCGTGATGTCATCGATGGTCAAAGTTTTGCAGCGTCAGCAAAGAAGAGGGGATTGGCAGAGTTGAATGATCTGGGGGGAGATGTGCTCAATGCAGTCCGTCCAGATAGAATGAAAAGGAGAAAAACAAGAGGTGGAAAGAAGAGGAGAGGTGTTGGTAATCGTGGTATATTTTAATAGCAGTAGAATCCGGTATAAAGACAGCTGAGCTTGATATCTATATTCATTAAGCGGTAACGCTTCAAGCATTCATCACTCGCAAAAGATGGCTAGCCTAAATGGAACAACAGGTAATAAGTTGGAAGGTTCTTCCTACAACATAAATCCAACGTTGGATGTATTTGCTACGGAACCAACAAACATATCGGTAGAAAGATCGGAATATGTTGTCATCAGACCTGATAGGTTAGATCCTTATGGTAGTATTGAGTTAACCTTGTCAGGGAGCACTGAACATTACACAGATCTTTACAACTCGTTTCTGCAAGTTGAAGCCACGGTTGTTCAAGATGATGGAGCCAATATTGCAGGTAATGATAATGATGCGGTTGTGTGGATGGGGGATTCAATGCATGCATTATTCAGTGAGTTGAAAATGTCGATAGAAGGAACCACTGTTGAATACGCTAACAACTACGGTTTACGCTCCTACTTTTCACAACTACTCGAAAACAGTGCAGAAAGAAAGAAATATCAAGGTAAGATGGAAGGATGGTTGTATGATGATTCAACTAGCAAAGACGGTACTGATTACAAAACCGCTGATAAGAAAAAGAGGAGAGCTCTAATCATAGGTGGAAAGACAATAGAATTAACTGGAAAACCTCATCTCGCATTATTTCAGCAGAAAAAACTAATAATACCAGGTCCTACTATGCAGCTGGAGTTTGAGCGTGCCTCTGCCAAACTAGCTTTGTTTGCTGCGAATGAGGCGCCTGCAGGAGGGGCGAAGATTAGAATTGATAAATTTGAACTTCATCTTTGTAAAGTTAAGGTGAATCCTACAATACAAAACTCCCAACTCAGTTTGGCATTGGAGGGTCACAACTACATTTATCCTGTTGATCGAAAACGGATAAAACTATATGGAATTCGTGCTGGTGTTGCGCAGATCGACATCACTTTGGAAGAAAACAAACAAAAACCTAAACAAATTTATTTAGGTTTAGTTGATCACAACGCAATGAACGGACGTTTCGCCTTGAATCCATATAGAATGCAGCATGCTAGTGTTGATAGTATTGTATTGAGAGTTGGTGATTGTCCAATTGGAAGGAGATTTGAACCAAATTATGCTAGAGGAATTTTTGGAAGAGAATATCATCAGTTTCTACACGCTACCGGAACTTTGCTTGAAGGCGATAGTCTTGGTATTACGAAAGAACAATACCTTGATGGTACTACACTTTATGGATTTGATTTGACTGGTGATTTTCTTAAAGAAGGTTTTCACTCTATGAAAAATGTCACAACAAGTGTGGAAATTCGTTTTAGCGCTAACACGACAGATGGATTATCCCTGGTAGCATACTTTGTAAAAGACGGTGTGTTGGAGATGGATAGCATTCTTCAATTAACTATCGGAGGAGACGCAGTGCTTTAAACAGAAAGTTACAGATGAATACCATACAAATTCATTCGATCTTATCTTCAGACGTTTTATGTCAAAGCGTAGGGATTCATGTTGGAGCTAGAGAACAGTTTTGGAAGCAAATTTACAATTTTCCAACAGGATGTTTCGTATTCAACACCCATTATTCTCATCAACCCGGAGAGCATTGGTTGGCTGTGTACGCTAATGATTCAGAGGTGGATTTTTTTGACTCGTTTGGACGTTCTGTTTCCTTTTATCCGGATGTAAATGAAATACTAAGTATTCATGGAGGATATGAAACAATACGAAGTAATGAAACACAACTACAAAATTTTTTGTCAACTGTATGTGGCGACTATTGTGTATACTTTTGTTTACTGAGAAGTAGAGGATGGAGTATGGATGAAATTGTTAGAAGTTTACGAGACATAGGAGATAGTGAGATGAGAGATCACTCAATACGGAGATTTATCATACAGACCTATCCTAACTTCGAGTTCATAGAAGATAATACAGTAGAAGGAATAGATGGTGTACATATACAAGGAACTAATTTACTAAGTAAATTGTTAAAATAAATTATTATAATTGATTTTTATTTGATATAACAAATATAATGAATAAAATACAACTTATCTCATTATTTGTGCTAAACACTACAGAACCTATAAAAACTATTATTTTGTAATGTTTCAAGCAAGAAGTAAATAAGATCTTCTCATTTTCTTCCTCAGGAGCGCTCTTTAGTTATATCTAAAAGACATAGTAACTAATGACTCTATCATACATAGTTATATGAATTAATTTTACAAAAATACTTCAGATCTTTCTTTAAATAGATATGAAACTTACCATCATAGAAGACGAGTCACGTCCTTTGTGTTATCAATTAAGACTCTGATATGCTGTTCTGGACAATTCTCTTTTTCATTTTCATCAAAGTAGGAGAGACAGGTGTGCTGCAGCGAAGTATCAAACAGTTCTGAGACTTGAATGAAAGCTTGAAGAGCTGAGAGTAGAATGATGTCGTAGGAAATCATGTTGTTCGTATTTTGTTTCAGTCCTCTGAATACGATTACACCACTTTTTTCCGCCACCACAGATGAAGCTATTTGAGCAGGGATGCTAAGATCTCCAATCAATAGCTCTCCTTTCACCATACATCTGTAATTAGCCACTATAACATCAGCAGTCTTGTTCCAATGAGTATCACATTTTCTTAGCATTCCAGGATTCTCATAAGCTATAACACTTCCTGTCGGAAAATCGTGTAGGTGAGCAACACTGAAATAAGCCTGTATTTGTCTCAAACTCTTGCCATACAATGAGTTGAATGGATCATTGATCTTTCGATTACATCCATGAGATTCAGCAGTACGAAAAATCGCATCTCCTGTCTTTCCTTCTCCCATATAAATTAAAACAATTGGACGTGTTTGCTTAGCTTTATTAACAAGCAGTCCTATTTCGGTTGAAACATCACTCTTCACCCGAGTTATCTTCTTATCCTTTCGGTAGTTGTAAATCATGGTGCACTTTGATTCATCACGAAATTCAACAGACAACACCTCCATAACTGTTGGTACTGGTAGTTCGCGGATTTCCATGGATTCTTCAAGTTTTTCTAGACTATCTGGAGAGAGAGAGTTTATTAACCCAGCGCTCTTGTAGGTGAGAGTGGTTAGTTCATTACTTCCAGCATCTTGAAAGGGTATTCTGGTGTGACGAAAAAGCGTTTCATCTCCAACATCCGTCAAAACTAGTTTTTTGCACTTCGAGCCAGTTTCATTATCATCTTTTGTCAAATCAATAAAAGATCGTTTCCTCATCGATGTTCTTTTTGAAGACAGCTTGTTAGTAGGAGATGTGAATGAAGTAAAATCTTGTTGGGATTCTGGTTCATCAACCACCAATTGACTTTCTGCCATATCAAAGATAGGAGAAGGTGATGGGGAAAGGGTTTGCTGGGATCCTGCTTCTTCATTCATCGGTTGACTTCCTTCGTCTTGAGTATTCATTCTAAAAAAACAAAACATTTTGTTTAATTTTTCGTAATTAATTTTAAAAGATCATAAAGATCATAAACCTTCAGCTAGTAGTGTTAGCTAACAAAAAATAAATATTTTTACTCTTACCTTTATAAAGAAGATGAGCTCCTAGTTGTTGCAATGAAAGATTTAGTAGATGTTGCTTCTCCGCTAGCCGTTGTAGAACTGGATGCTTTCTGTGTGAAAACAGTGGCTCTTAAATAGGTAAAGTTGCACTGATTAAATCCTATGAATCAATATTCTTTCACGCGAATACATCCCAATGCTTTCGCGGGAATAAATAATTTTGTTTCACGCGAATAGAAACTGTTGCTTTCGCGGGAATGAATACTTTATTTTCACGCGAATACAAACCAATGCTTTCGCGGGAATAAACATTTAATTTTCACGCGAATGGAAACTGTTGCTTTCGCGGGAATGAATACTTTATTTTCACGCGAATACAAACCGTTGCTTTCGCGGGAATAAATATTTCATTTTCACGCGAATACAAACCAATGTTTTCGCGGGAATAAATAATTTATTTTCACGCGAATGGAAACCGTTGCTTTCGCAGGAATAAACATTTTATTTTCACGCGAATAGAAACCAATGTTTTCGCGGGAATAAATATTTCATTTTCACCCGAATACAAACCAATGTTTTCGCGGGAATAACTAATTTATTTTCACGCGAATGGAAATCGTTGCTTTCGCGGGAATAAACTTTTTATTTTCACGCGAATAGAAACCAATGTTTTCGCGGGAATAAATAATTTATTTTCACGCGAATGGAAACCGTTGCTTTCGCGGGAACAAACATTTTATTTTCCCGCGAATACAAACCAATGTTTTCGCGGGAATAAATAATTTATTTTCACGCGAATACAAACCAATGCTTTCGCGGGAATAAACATTTTATTTTCCCGCGAATACAAACCAATGTTTTCGCGGGAATAAATAATTTATTTTCACGCGAATACAAACCAATGCTTTCGCGGGAATAAACATTTTATTTTCACGCGAATACAAACCAATGTTTTCGCGGGAATAAATAATTTTATTTTCACGCGAATGGAAACCATTGCTTTCGCGGGAATAAAAATTTTATTTTCACGCGAATACAAACCAATGCTTTCGCGGGAATATATACTTTATTTTCACGCGAATGGAAACCGTTGCTTTCGCGGGAATGAAATTTTTTATTTTCACGCGAATAAAACAGGGATATTTCACGCCAATAACACTATTCTGATAGAGTTTTCGCGTGAGTGTTTTTAATGGCTATAAGCTAAATGAGTAGGAGTGGCTTATACTATATAAGAACAGCTCTCTCTGCATAGAAATCATTCTCTCCAGCAATAAAACATCGACTACTACAGCTGATTTCATCAACTACTACAACTGATTCATCAACTGCTACAACTGATTTCATCAACTACTACAGCTGATTTCTTGGTGATAAGGTAAGAATTAATAGAAAAATTATTTAATAAAAGTTAAAATGTAATTATTTTACAACACTGTTTAATCATCATATACTAATACTTAACATTTTATTTTAGTTCATTATGAGTTCAAAAAGATACACAATCAAAGACTACCTTCCAAAGATATATCATAGCTATATTAAAGAAAATGTTGAAGTACAGGAAAAGATTGGATATCGCTTGACATTACAAGCTATATTATTATGTATGACACAGCATTTGCTAACTGTAGCTTCTTTACATGGAGAACTTTCACCGGTACAATACCGGCCATACACTACACATAAATACGTTGACAATCCAGTAGAAGTATTTAAGCATATGACTAAAAACAATTTTCAAACAGTTGTAAAAATGTCAAAAACTGTCAGTATTAATGATTACTTAAAGAAAATTCAAAGAAAAGTGTGGAATAAAGAGCTCACTCAAAAATTGATTTCAATACAATGGACCACTGAATTATTATATCATTTTCAATCAGATATATGTAGATACATACAAACGGATGAGAATCTCTCATCATCCATTTTTTCATTTGAAATGATATTGGAACTATTTCAAGCTCACAATATTTAATATGTTCTCTTTATGTATCCCTACTTATTATACAATAAATGTATATATTCAATTATTGTTTCATTTTTAATCAATGTATTTATTCAATGTAGATGTATCTCCTCTCTCCTCTCTCTCCTCTTTTCCTCTCTCCTCTCTCTCAAGATACCATATGAGTTCGAATTATGTATAGAATTATCAAAACTTAAATGCCATACATTCAAAATCTAGCTACCATATGAGTTCAAATTAAGTAAAAAAATAATCAAAACTCAAATGCCACTTAAATGCCACTCAAATGCCACTCAAATACCCCTCAAGTAAAATACAATATAAACTCGGCGAATTCATCCAACGCCGTACCCCATTGTCTCAACTCCAAGGTCAAATCCACAAAAAAACACTTGGTAGGGAGATCTGCTCATATATTACTACTACTAATGTGAATGCTATGTTAAACTCTATGTACACTACAATAATATTGGTACAAAAATGTTCATCATGTTTATAAATACATGGACATAGATAAAGAGCTATCTTCTGTACATACTTTTGAACTTGTGATAAAAGTATTTCGTATCTATTTATACACGAATTATACTAACAAAATGTAAAAAAACTAACAATTACACTTACGCTTTCACCAGAACTGTAAAACTAACCAAAAAAATCTATCCAAAATATTTTAGGGGTATACATAAAGTCTTTTTTCACAAAAAGAACTTATAATAAATATTTTTCACGCTTATACAATAAAGTTATACAAAAATACAATGCTTCATTTCTATACAATACTCAAACCCGCAATCTAACATCGTACAAACCCGAGTCTAAATCAACATCACACCAAAACACCTCGTGCACACAAAAAGGCACCGGAGGATCAACACACCACACCAATAAATACCAATAACTACCAATAAATACCAATAACCAATAAATACATTCTAAACACCTGGTGCACACAAAAAGCCACCA